>JAOTRH010094327.1:0-16332 GCA_034768845.1 Heliamphora exappendiculata
TCCCTGGAAATCAATAGCCACTCATGGCTGTTGGTTTCCAGGCTTCAATTGCAATTGAATGGCCAATTCAATTGTAACTGATCTAGCTATTGAAATATGGATTTCAATGGCCATTGAAATTCACAGATTCCAACACTTACAATTACATATAATTGTTAATATCGAATATATAGAAGGGTAAAATTATTTATTTTGAACAAAAAATAAAAAAGTTAATTTTTTTTAGGGATAATTACACTTTCCTCCATTTAGGTTTAAGCTTATTACAAAGACCTCCCTGTGATTTCTGAAATTACACTATCCTCTCTTCTACTTTACTTTTGTATTTCACTTTAACTCTTCTGTTAGTTGACTGTTAGTTAACAGAACGAAAAATGAATTTATCATAAAAAAAATTTCCTTCTCATTCTACCCCTACTAGTCATATTTCTCTCTCTCTCTCTCTCTCTCTCACACACACACACACACGCACACACACACACACACACAAACACGAGCAAACCCACCGCCTCTCCAATTTGAACTCCAACCAATACCGTCATAGCCGAAACCCTAGTGTCTCCCCTCAAAACCAATACTATTTCGGCCAATGGAGAGCAGTTCTCAGGCAGGGATAATGCCGAAAGACCACCGGCAGCTCCGGCGTGAAGACGACGATGATGGCAAAGAGAGAGAGAGAGGACGCCGCGTGACGAGCACGAAAGGAGTCGAAGAAGGAGATACAGTGGCCCTGGTGGTCGATCGACGACGACGACGATAAGGCCTGTGTAGTCGTGAACGACGACCTGACACAGGCACCGAACGCCGAATTCCCTTCTTTCTCCTTATCTCTCTGTAATCTCTCCTCCCTCTGTGAGGTGTGTGGGTGTTTGTTTGAGTTTCCATTACTGTGTGTGTACGTGTATCTCTATGTGTTTGGTGTGTTTCTCCGTGTGTTTGGGAATTGCTGTGTGTGCTTGTTTTAGAACAAATTTTTGATGAATTTTGAACCCTAGATCTCAATTCAATTGCAATCAAATCCTGTAATTTGATGAATTTAGAAGAAATTTTTAAAATTGGAGAGATGAATATATGTGTGTGTATATATATTTTAAATTTCATGCACGGGTGAGGGGGTTTCTCGGTGAATATGGGGGTGATGGCATTGTGGTGGTGGTGAAGGCGTTCGTTGGTGTGGAGATGTGGTGCGGTGGTAGCGGTTTGGTGCATGGAGAGATATTACACATGAGAGAGAGAGAGAGAGAGAGAGAGAAAATAATAGAGAGGTAGAGAAAGAGATATGGTGGTTCGCCGGAGGGAAGGTGGCGTTGGCGTTGATGGACGGAGACCGGCGGTGGAATTCGGGGGCGACGGTTGGTAGTGCGATGGAGTTGGTCGTGGCGTTAGGGGAGGTGGCGGGTGGCGACGACTGAGTCTGACAGGAAAAAAATTGGGGCAAAAAAAATTACAATAAATGGAGAAGAAGAAGAAAGATGCATACATAAGGGTAAAATTGTAAAAATTCATTTGTCGTTAACAACATTTGGTAGACAAGTCTGACAGAGAAGGGCAGTGTAATTTCAGAAACTATGAAAGAGATCCCTGTAATAAATTTAAATTTCATGAGAGATAAGTGTAATTATCCTTTTTTTTAATTCTAAAATCAATTTTAAAAAAAATTAGCTTAAAAATTAAATTACTAAATAATATACTTTAAATGGTTAAAAATATAAAAAAATTAATTTTTAAGCTAGTTACTAATCGAGTTCTTAATAATTTATCTAATACCAATAATAACTATATATAATAATAACAATTAATTATATAGAAGCGCAATTCCAATATAAGGAGGAGGAGGAGAGACTTGCTTTTAGTTGGAAACATTTTAATTTTTATAATTTATATATATATTTTTTTTTTTGTTTAACCTTTTGAATTCATCACAATGAAAGAAATTTTAAAACTAAAAACAATAAAAGTTTAAATTTCTTTATTATTATTATTATTATTATTATTTTGACAAACAGCCATGTCGACGTCCGGATCCCCATCATGAAAACTTTAAAACCGCCAGTAGACGTGACGTGTTGGACGATCCGAACTTTGTAATCGGACGGACACGTGTTGCCGTCCTTAATGCGATCGTGGGGCCTGCCCCAGCTGTTGCGACAAAACCCAATAATAATAATAATAATAATAATAATAATAATAATATATTTTATGGAATAAAAAAAGTGGGCCCACGCGGAGAGAGTCGTAGAGTGGAGTTGGGCTGGACTGGGCATCGTATGGGCCCCCACACCCTCTTCTTCTTCTTTTCATCTTTTCAAGTGGGCCCCTTCGCTATTCTCAAATTACACATCCTTATCAGTGGTGACTAGATAAGAACTTAAGGAAGAGTTTGGCTTTTCCGAATTGTCGTCGAAAAGTTAAAAAGTTTTTCGGTTGAATTCAGAACAATATTATTATGTCATTATTTATTAGGTCTTGTCTTGGGTTAGAAAACATGTGGTGTGGTGTATTCACTCACACCCTCCGCAAAAGTATAAGTGGGCATGTTTGGTTATTATATAGCATCCATTCAAAAAAAATAAAAAAAATTTTGAAAAAGAAAAGAGAAAGAGTTTTTCAGTGGGTCTATTTTATTTTTAGAGTGTTTGGTGTGGTCGAAATTGTGGACTTATAAATTATAATTAAAAAATATAATTATGATTTTAAATAAAAATTGTAAATATTTATTACACTTGTTTTATTGTTTCAAATAGTAAAATTTATGTATTATTGTTTCAAACACCTTTATGCAATTAGTTAGTTTGTATTTTTAAATTTTAAAATTGAATAACTTAGTATATAGATTCTTATTTGATAATATTTATGTTTTTAGAACTTGCTCGTTGAGACCTATAAAATAATATTTATATTGAATATAAAAATTTAAAAAAATAAATTATTTTTTTTATAGTAAAATTAGAATCTTTTTATTTTTACAAATGAGGAATGAAAAATTTTAGATTTTTTTAACTAATAAATAAATAATGAGACAAATCACAGTAAATAAACAAACAAGACGAGATTTTTTTTTATTATATTGTGATTTTATCTAGTTTTTATATATTGGTTAGTCAAGAAATGAAAAAAAAAATCTCTTATTATTTTTAATGAGGAAATGATAAATTATTCCTTTAAAAAAATAAAAATAATTTTAATTTTCATTAAAGTATTTTTTTAATTTTTAAATGAGGACTTCCAAATTTACACTCTTTTTAGACTAGTCCATGTTGAAAAATGAGACAGTTCATACTTAAAAAAAAATTGATCTCTTTTAACATAATTGTGTAAAAAAAAAAAAACTTAATATTTTTGTAAGAGTTTCTAATTTAATAAATATAATATTTTCTCACTTATAATTTATGTAAATAAGAAAATTCTCATTTTTTTTAACAAAAATAAGAATTATTTTTATGTTTTTTTTTCTTTTGCATTCAATATAAATATTGTTTTATAGATCCCAATGAGAAATATAAATATTATTAACAATATATATATTTTTTAAAATTTTAAATGTAAACTAATATTTTCTTTCTCTTTTTTATTCTATGCCCTTCTCATTCTCTTTTTTCTCTCTATCATTCTACCTTCTTTATTATCTATGTCTTTATCTTTTTTACTCTCTTCACTTTTAATATTTTTTTTCTTTTTTATTTTTTTATCTCATTTTAACTAAAATGGATAAAATAATTTTTATAAATAATTAATTTAAAATTATGACCAGTATGATAATCAGCTTATCAATAGAATTTATTAACAAAGAAATTGCAAAAATAGAATTTCGTACTAATTAATACAACAATAATTGCTAACAACAGTTATCTTAGAAAAGCAAGAAATTATGGGTTCCAATAATAATTTATCATTGGACAACTGACGTGACAAATGAGGCTTATAACTAGGAAACCAAACAAGACATCATTTATAAAATGTTAATTAAAAATAGTGAGACACTTTTCGATGTTTGTGTAAGTCGAAATATTTATATCTTTTTACATCAGCATGTTTAATTTTTATTTCATGATTATGTAAATTTTAAATCTCTACCAATTTTTTTAAAAAAAACCTAATTGGTGCCATTCAATTAATCAAAAATTAAGGTAAAGAAATTATTTCGTTAGGTCTACTCGGTCCGAAGCTGGCCGGGTCAACATTACATTGGTACTATTCAAAACGAATTCTATCTTTTACTATTTGTTTGAATCCAGTTTAATTATATGAAAAATGAACTTAATCAAACATTAATCACTAATATATTTTGAAAAGAATCTTAGAAAAAGAATGAGATTTGGCACCGGAACAAGCATATGACCTCTCATTTTTAATTGATTAAAAAATAGATGTACGGTGTTTGTTTTTGCACTAAAGAAGAGAAGAATAAAGGAACCTTTTCGTATGCCTCTAATAGGAACAACTATCTTACTGGACAAAGTAAAATAAGATGTCTACTTCACGAAATATTAAGCAAAAAACCCCTACGTTGTTTAAGTCAAATCTCATAAAAGAAAAATAATAATAAGGAAGGTGAAAGAAAGTCCTTAATTTAGTATTAGAGATTGTATGTACCTTCGTAATTATAGAAAATAGTTTTATTTATAACGGGTGTGATAGGTGATAGAATTCGAATAGTACTCGTACCAAAGATACGTTAGATCTCTTTTTTTATCCTTGATAAATCATAAAGATCCTCAATTGATATCGGCTCTAATTCCTCTTAGAATCAATTATCTTTTGTTTATCTCAAATGATTTTTTATAAAATTTTCATGTCCCAACCGATTGAGAAGCTTATTGAGGCAGTTTAGTCTAGACTCGGCCAACACTTGTCCATTATTGGTTTAAGCTTGTTCTTACTTAGCCTATACTTGGTCCAACTTTATATTTCGAATTCGATTCATTCTAAATCTGTTCTACTACTTCAATAGAGTTAAATTATTTTTAATGTATAATACATGACCCTAATCTCCTATTGTGGTAACCAATCAAAGAGAGTGAATATAAACAAATTTGTTTACCATGATGAAGGATTCAATGGCTCAGATTTGCTACCCAATCATTTGATAAATCTTTTTGGGCTGCGAGTGTTTGGACACAGTACAAACTCTACTTACTAGTTCAAGTTTAATTTCTGACTCTTAAAGTTCAAACCTACTTATGGCAACATTACAATCTTTCCTTTTTCTTTAAAAAGAAAAAAGAAAAAGAAAGAAGGGAGTGCACGCAATTTGCCACGTGGAACTGGACTTTTTGCTCCCCGAAACCCTACCTCTTCAATCTTCATCATCCATCTTCTCAGCTTCTGTGTTTTGACAATTATTGATTTGAAAGTTTGGAAGCGATGGTCGAAAAGGATATGAATATCCCATCCCCATGGCATCGCCTGGTTTGACCTTATGTTTGGCAGGGTGTGATTCTTGGTTGTTTTGGATATTATTATTACTGACACTTCGAATACATGTATATATTTGCACAGAGAACATAAAATTCTATATGTATATATTTGCTAAAATTTTCTATTTTTGACTTTTTTTTATTAAAATATTTTTATTATATAATTAAATACTTCTATTTTAAATATTTAGATTACTTTTTGAGTGATAATATATTTATTAAGGTGTGTGTACATATTTTATTGTACTAATCATTCTTAATTGAAATTTAATTTGTACTCATGTTAACTAATTAAGTACATATTTTATTTTTGTCACGGTTGGGTTTTTTTTTTTAATCACATTATTATTTTTTGTAGTCATAAAATTTTAAATGATAACTCATTACAGAAAATGAGAATGTTCTCGCTTTCTACACGTAAAATGAAAATTTTTTATTTCTTGAAATCTAGATTTCTCATTATTTAATTTTTTTTATTATATTGGTATATTTTACACTATTTCTTATTTTTAACAAATCAAAAAAATTTAATATTATATAACATTTGTACATTTAATACTTATTCCAAATTTAAAATGTTAATTAAGAAAGTTTCTCATTTTAATTTTTTGCTTAATTTTTTTGGAAGTTTTCATTTTTAGTACAATATTGTGTATTCAATATTTGTACATTATACACTATTTTTACGATGAGTATATGATCATTGTGCCAATTTTTTCAAGTATATGATTATTGTGTCATGCACTTTCACATCGCATTGCATTCTTTCATAGCTACATACTTTTAGGATTTTATTGAATAAATTTTTTTACAAAATCAGTCATTTGAGATTCGCTAGTTAGCGCTTACCTTCGTGTGGATAACACTGGATATATATCGTCCGCTAAACAGCATCGGTAGCTCACTATACAGTGTTGGACATATAAGATTCGTTGGACGCCACTAGACGCTGCTAGTGGTGTAAAGTCATAGAGTTATCTAACCTAATATCATTATTTTTCACCTAGAGTTTTGAGGAAAGGTGAGGCACATAAGAGGCTAGTGGTTGTAATCCTTTGTGCGCGGTACAAACTGTTTAGGCTAGTTTGGCATAATCAGGACCAGATGAACTGACCCAATACTGATGACCCCGAACAGAGTATGGACCGGACTCCTTGTCTTCTGAACTCACTAGATGCTCCTTGCACTGCCGCCAAACACCTGCAACCACCAAGAACACCGTTAGCGCCTACCGGCCGTTTATGGCCGGGAGGCACTCCAACGCTCAAGTTAGATATCTCCCTGAGAGGTTTCTAAGCAAGAGTTTTGGGGTTCAGAATTGCCTACCTGGTGGTTTGGGGGTGCCTCTTTTTATATAGGGGTCAGGACTAATAGAGGCGGAATCCTCTTAGGATCCTACCTCCTATTAGTAAGGTATTATTTCATATCCTGTAGATGTGATTTGTTTTCATTCATCCTGTAGATTTGTTTTCATCATGTCGTCCTGATGTTAATTTGTTCCCATCTTGTATATCTGATCAAATCGTATATAATATGAAAACTATTCCTTCCATTGAGGGGCCGGCGTGGGCTTCATAGGTCCGTTCCGACCCTATATGGGGTGGGCCGAACTAGCAAGGCCCGAACAACAGTGGGTCCGGGCTTCTTCGAATACTTAGACAAGTCCATTTCGGGTTGGTCTTCCTTTTGGGTCCTTGCCTCCAATCATTCGGGCTGGGCTTTAAGCCCATAGCTTTTGTCCACCCTCAACTGCCCCCCAGCTCTGGTTATTGTTCGGCTATACTGCTTGGCGATGGACCAGAGCTTTGAATTCTTTCTTAATTGTCAGCCTAGGTTGCTCGGTGAATACCCAGTCACTCAGTTCGGGATACGTGCTAAGTATCTGGGGTTACAAGGGGTACGACGTTGTTCGGAGACATCTATTCGGTTCTCTGGGCGATGGTTCTACTGCCCAGCTCTCTTGAGGTGCCCTCATGAATTATAAGAATGGGATCAATTCCCATTCTTAGGGGCTAAATGAGTTCGGATGAATATCGAACTTAGCAAATTTATGCTTAATTCTCCTAAGTATGGGATTACCATCCATACTAAGGGCTTGAGTAGTTCGGATAGATTTCGAACTTGGCCTTTTTAGGCTCAAACATCCTAGGTATGGGATTACCATCTACACTAAGGGCTTAAATAGTTCGGATGAACTCCAAACTTGGCCTTTTTAGGCTCAAACATCCTAGGTATGGGATTATCATCCATACTAGGGGTTAAGTAGTTCGGATGAATTTTGAACTTAACCTTTTTAGACTTAATCATCCTTAGTATGGGATTAACGTCCATACTAGGGGCTCAAGTCCTCTAGGTGGTATGCTCCATTGCCGCCCTTGGAGGTAACCTTGTACGGCCCTTCCTAGTTCGGGCCCAACTTTTCTTGTACTGAATCCTTCATATGGCAGAGCATCTTCCTCAGGACCAGATCTCCCAAGCCGAACTCACGGTGTTTCACCCTCTTATTATACCATTTGGCAATGGTTTGCTGGTAGGCTGCCAATTTAATGGTGGCCATCGCCCTACGCTCTTCGGCTAAATCAAGGTCCAAGACCAGTGCCTTATCATTGGCTCCGGGAGTACTGGCCTCTGTTCGGATTGTCGGTATTTCGACCTCCAGTGGTATAACCGCCTCTACCCCATAGGCTAAAGAAAATGGGGTTTCACCCGTGAACCTCCTTGGAGTAGTTCGGTAAGTCCACAGAACTGAGGATAGTTCTTCGACCCATCTTCCTTTAGCAGCATCCAGTCTCTTCTTGAGTCCGTCAATGATAGTCTTGTTGGTGGCTTCATCTTGTCCATTCTTGAGTCCGTCAATGATAGTCTTGTTGGTGGCTTCAGCTTGTCCATTACTTTGAGGGTATGCCAGGGTGGAGAAGTAATTCTTAACCCCAAGCCCCGAACAAAAATTCTTAAATAGAGAGCTATCGAACTGAGTACCGTTGTCGGAGATAATTGCTCGGGGGATGCCAAATCGGGTGATGATATTCTTTCACGTGAACCTCTTCACATCAACGTCCCTGATATTAGCCAAGGGCTCAGCCTCCACCCATTTAGTGAAGTAGTCCGTGGTAATAAGGAGGTATTTCCTGTTGCCTGTGGCCTTTGGGAAGGGGCTGACTATGTCATACCCCCACTGGGCAAAAGGATAAGGACTTACGAGTGGGAACAGGTCTCCAGCTGGGATGTGCATATCTGGGCTGAACCTCTGGCACTTGTCACACTTCTAGACGTACTGCTCTGCGTCTATCTACATGTAGGGGCACCAGTAGCCCTGAGAGATTGCTAAGTGAGCCAATGATCGCCCCCCAGTATGGCTGCTGCAAATTCCTTCGTGTATTTCGAACAAGAGGTCTTGGACTTTGTTCGGGTGCACACAGAAGAGGTAGGGCCCAGTAAAGGACTTCTTGTACAGATCCCCCGAACTAGAGACCCAGAACCTTGCTGACTTCCTTCTTAAAGCCCGAGCTTCGTTTTGATCAGCTGGTAGCTCACCTATCACCAGGTATTCTTTCAAGGGATCCATCCAGCTGGGACCCAGTTCCGAGCGGTAGACCGGCTTCTCTTCGTGGTTGACAATGCTTGGCTGTTGGAGGACTTCCATCAAAATTACCATTTTTTCCCTAGTACTAACAACTGATGCTAGGCAAACCAGGAAATCGGCGTGGCTATTTTCTCGGGATGAGAGCTGGGTGATCCCAAAACATGGAATATCTTTGGCCATTTGTTGTGCTAATTGGACGTACGCCTGCATTCTGTCATCTCTGGTTAGGTACTCTCCCTTGAATTGATTTACCACTAACTGTGAATCACAGAATACTTTGACCTTTTGGCCTTCAGCTCTATGATATCTCTGAGCCCAACTAGCAAGGCTTCGTATTCGGCTTCATTATTGGTGGCCTAAAAGTCTAGCCGAACAACCCTTTCTATGAGGATTCCCTCATGACTGTACAGTACTACTCCTGCTCCATTCCCCTTGTTGCATGAAGAGCCATCCACGTAGAGCCTCAAAGTATCCTTTGAGTCCTTATTATCAATAATTGTTGACTTGGTAGTTTTCCCCCAGTGTCCACCGAACTTCCTTCCTGGTTGAATTCGGCTATGAAGTCGGCCAAAACTTGGCCCTTTATAGTTGTCCTAGGGTAAAAAGTGATGTCGTGCTTTCCGAGCTCCACTGCCCACCTTGCTACTTTCCCTGAAAAGTCAGCCTTTTGAAGTAATGACTGCAAGGAGTGTTCGGTAATTACCTTGATCAGGTATGCTCTAAAGTAGTGGATGACTTTACGAGAGGCAACGACCAGGGCTAGTGTAAGTTTCTCAAACGACAAATACCTTGTCTCTGGGTCCATAAGGACCTTGCTCACATAGTAAATGGACTTTTGGATTTTGTCTTCTACCCTGAGGTGCACCGCACTGACAGCTCGGCTAGATACTACAAGGTACAAGAACAAGGTCTCTCCACTGCTCGACACCGTTAATAATAGAGCAGATGAAAGGTAATGCTTCAGTTCTGCTAGAGCTTCCTCACTTTTTTCATCCCACTTGAATTGGTTAGCCCTCTTTATTGCTTTGAAGAAAGGGTAACACCGGTCGGATGCTCAGCTAATGAATCGGTTGAGTGCAGCGGCCATCCCCGTGAGCTTTTGGACCTCCTTCAAATTCTGTGGGCTTCTCAAACTATGAATGGTTGAGATTTGTTCGGGGTTTACCTCTATTCCTCTGTGAGTGACTAGAAAACTTAGGAATTTTCCTGAACTGACTCCAAAAGAACACTTGAAGGCATTAAGCCTTAATTATAGTCCTTGAGGACTTCGAATATCCTTATCAGATCTTTAAGGTGCTTGTTCGGGTGCTTAGACTTCACAACCACGCCATCTATGTAGACCTCCATCGTTTTACCGATCAAGTCGCCGGACATCTTTGTTGCAAGCCTTTGGTAAGTGGCGCCAGCATTCTTCAATCCGAATAGCATTACCTTGTAGCAGTAAATTTCTCGAGGAGTGATTAATGCTGTCTTTTCCATATCTGGGGGGTACATGGCAATCTGGTGGTATCTTCTATAAGCATCTAGGAAACTCATCCTCTCGTGCCCTGCTGTTGAATCGACGAGCTGATCTATTCGGGGTAGGAAAAAATAGTCATTGGGGCATGCTTTGTTGAGATCGGTAAAGTCTACGCAGACCCACCACTTTCCATCATTCTTCTTTACTACGACAGTATTTGCCAACCAGGTTGGGTAGTGGACCTCCTTGATGGCTCTAGCTTCCTTTAGCTTCTGGACTTCCTCAACCATAGCGTCTGCACGGTGTTGTGCTGATTTCTTGGGCTTCTGCACTACTGGCTTTCTCTGGGGATCCACGTTCAAATGGTGGCTGATTACCTCGCGGTCTATCCTAGGCATTTCATATGGTGTCCATATGAAGACCTCCTTGTTCTCCTTTAAAAATTCGACCAGTTCGGTCTCCTCTTGTTCAGAAATGCTTATTCCAAGCAAGAAGAATCGATCTGGGTCCTCCGGATTGATAACTACCTTCTTAAGGTCCTCCACCACCTTCTCCTCGGTTGTTCGGCTGTAGTCGTAGATTGTGGAGCTATCTTCCATTTCGACAGTCTTAACTTTTGGATATTGTTCGGGGCTCTTCAACGTTGCCAGGAAACACTGCCTTGCTACGTGCTGGTCTCCTCTGATCTCAACTACCTCTAGGCCCACTTGGAACTTCAAGAATTGGTGGTAGGTTGAAGGTACAACACTCAAGTTGTGGATTCATGTCCTTCCTACAATGGCATTATAGGTAGATGGTTGGTTAACAATGAGGAATTCAGTACTTACAGTCGTAAGGCATGCCTTTACTGGCACAGTGATCCTTCTAATCGGCCATACTAGGTCCGTGCCAATATCGATCAGGGGCGTCATGCACTTCTTAAGCGTCGAGTCTTTCAATCCCAACTTCTGAAACAGGTTGTAATATATGATATCCACCGAGCTTCCTTGGTCTACCAGCACTCGCCTCACGTCGAAGTTGGCAATGCGTAGTGTTAGTATCAGGGCATTATTGTGGGGTCGATGTATCTCTCCAAGGTCTTCTTCGGAGAAGCTGATCCCCTTGGGGCCTTGGCTAGAGTCTCCCTCTGTTCTCCTTCGCTTGCCCTCATCCACCTTCATGGCGTGAGCAATGGTCCTGGCATGGTGCCGAACTACCAATGTAGTTATTGGTTCGGCTGTGCTATGGATCATCTTTACAACACCAAGTGGCTGGTCTCCTTGTTTGGCCCTCTGGTCTTGTTCACGGTTTCTTCCTTCCCAGGAAGTCTTCTCCGTGCCGACAAATTCAAGTAAATGTCCTACTCGGACTAAGTCTTCCAAATATCTCTTCAGGGTTCTGCATTCCCCAATTAGGTGGCGGTGATCTCGGTGATAGTGGCATTTGTTCTTCTGATCTCTTCTGCTCGGGTCTCTCATCAATTTTGGTGGCCACTGAAAATAGGGCTTGTCCTTAATCTGGTCTAGGAGCTTATGTAGAGGTTCCTTGAATATCGTTTGTATGGCTTGGAAAGTCTCCCACTCCTTCCGTTCTTGGGGTGGCTTCTTGGACTTCTGATCTTTTCGGCCCTTATCCTTCTTCTCAGGCTGCTTTACCGAAGCAACATTTTGCTCGGCTTGGCTTATGTCTTCTTCCACTTTTTCGTGCTGTTCTATCTTTACCATTAACTCGGACATTGTGGTAACGGTTTTTTTGGAGAGGGACTGTCTTAAGCGACTCGAGGGAGGTAGCCCGATCTTGAAAGATGCAACTGTGAGTTGCTCATTGCAGTCTTCAATCTCGTTGTAAGCCTCCCAGTACCACCGAGCATACTCCTGAATTGTTTCTCCATCACTCTTTCGTAAGGCCAGTAGTGTGTCAAAACTCTTCGGCTGCCTGCTGTTGGTTATGAACCGAGCAGTGAAGGACTCAGCCAGTTGTTGCCAGTTCATTATGGACCGGGGTGGCAACTTGTGAAACCAACTAAGGGCTGTCTCTCCCAGGCTGGATGGGAACATGCAGCAAAGGAGCGCATCATTACCGCTCCAAAGCGCCATTGCCTGTCTGTATTGCCGAGCATAGCTTACTGGATCTGTCTTCCCGTCATACATCTCAAACTTGGGTGGAGAAAACTTGCATGGTGGACCAGCATTTTCTATGACTTCGGCCAATGGTGATACCGAGATCTGTTCAAGAGCCCTTCTTACCACGTCTTGGGCTGTTCGGCCACTACTGTTCTGCAACTGGGAGTCCATCCTCCGTTCCAATTATAGCCATAGGTGTTGGTTTGGATCCAGTTCGGTCTGGGTAATTCTTTCATGGCTCGGCCGAACTGACTCCGTTTTGACGATTTTAGAACTTCTGAGGCTTACCTCAGGTTCTCTGCGCCTCTGCCTCTGAGGGTGGCTCAAACTGTAGGACTCCGGGCTCTGTTCCGTATTCTCTTGACAAGGACTTTCTCTTCGCCTCACACGTGGTTCCCTTCGAGCATCCTGCCCTAGATCAGTCGCCAGAGTTCATCAATCTCTCGATCGCGCTGCTCCATTCTCTCCTCTAGATTGTTGATGATCCTATCGCGTCTGGCCAATCTTTCCTCGAATCTCCCTCTATCTCTTGAAGATGGGGGACGGTGTTTGTCCCCTGGAACTTGTGGTTGAGTAGCGCAACTGCCTCCCATTGTGGGAAGCATCATCCATTCGCCTTCGTACCTCTAAAGGGACTCTGGGGGCCCTTGGCCTATCCGGAATAACAAGGATGGATCTTTGGAGAATATCCTCCTTGGTGCGGCTTCCAATGAATCCACTCGGAGTGTGGCTCATGATTCCATTGGTTCGAGATCGTCGTTCCCACGGACGGCGCCAAATTATGCGCGGTACAAACTGTTTGGGCTTGTTCGGCACAATCAGGACCAGATGAACTGGCCCAATACTAATGATCCCGAATAGAGTATGGACCGAACTCCTTGTCTTCCAAACTCACTAGATGCTCCTTGCTCCACCACCGAACACCTGCAACCACCAAGAACACCGTTAGCGCCTACCGACGGGTTATGGCTGGTAGGCACTCCGACGCTCAAGTTAGATATCTCTCTGAGAGATTTCTAAGCAAGAGTTTTGGGATTAAGAATTGCCTACCTGGTGGTTTGGGGGTGCCTCTCTTTATATAGGAGTCAGGACTAATGGAGGCAGAATCCTCTTAAGATCCTATCTCCTATTAGTAAGGAATTGTTTCATATCCTGTAGATGTGATTTGTTTCCATCCATCCTGTAAATTTGTTTTCATCCTGTCGTCCTGATGTTGATTTGTTCCCATATTGTATATCTGATCAAATCGTATACAATATGGAAACTATTCCTTCCATTGAGGGGCCGGCGTGGGCTTCATAGGTTTGTTTCGGCCCTATTGGGGTGGGCCAAACTAGCAGGGCCCGAACAACAGTGGGTTCGGGCTTCTTCAAATACTTGGACAAGTCCATTTCGGGTTGGTCTTCCTTTTGGGTCCTTGCCTCCAATCATTCGGGCTGAGCCTTAGGCCCATAGCTTTTGTCTACCCTCATCCTTGAATCTTATATTTTCAATCTAAATTTATGTTCTTGTGAACTAGATTAGTTTTTTTTATTACACCTTCTACACATATTGTTTTGACCACCATTATCATTGGCTGTGGGAACGAAGCCATTGGACACAGAGATTGAAGTGGTAGCTTTGTGGTTGCTGTTAAATCAAGAAGGCTGACAGGGTCAGATCCATCTGCAGTGGATAGCAAGTCTGCAGAAGCTTGCAGAGGACTTTCAGAGTTACATGTTCTGGGTAAGGATTTGCAATTCATAAACGTTTGAAGCCTTGTAACTTCTTGTTTTTAATAGTAAAAATTATTGGTGTGTCGGTTTGTACGTGGTTTTTATCCCGTGAGATATTTTTTTCATAGGGTTTCTACGTAAATCTCGTGTGTTATTGTTTTGCTCTTTGTTTGTGGTTTATTTTGTTGTAGGTTATCGTCTTCATTATTTTTTTATGAAGCAACCCCAGTTTGGCTGACTTGAGCATGTTGAGGTCATAAAGTGACCTTCATGATGCAAGGGAATATTCATTGTCTCTCACACATCTTTAAGTGCATGAGGCTTATTTTTACGCATCTCGAGGTGTTTTAGGACACATTACACTATTTGGGATGGTCACTTGTCACCTCCCGAGTTTTTTGTAGTCATTTATCTTTTTGGGACATTAACTTAAGATCATACCTCAAAGTTCGAATAACTTTCATATGACAGATTTCCGAATAAGTAGATGCTCCCTTATTTTTCGTAAAGAGATCCGAAATGGAGCTGCCCATTTAAGAGAGAAAATGAATGAAGGAAAATGAACCATCAAGTTTACTAATCGAGATATAAGATGAAATGGGTTATTGAACAACCATGTTGACTTGGGCTAATGTCATATAGTTGTGTTATGAGTTGAGTCGGTCACTCATGGAAGTCGTTTGACTATAGGAAGGCCTCAATGTAAGATTTTATCATTTCATGTATTAGTGGTAGACTTTTGCCTTATAAGGAGAAACTATGGAAAGAGAGCTTAGTGTTTTTGAGTTTATGCTTATGAGATGTGATACTCTTGAATTTTAAAAAAATATTAAATTCGAGACGATATGATATTGTACCCTCATTTGTATAAATATTAAGAATATTTACTAAGTTTTCCTGCCTCTCTTAAATTGCTTGTGACTTCGCACATTATTAAAGGCAAAAAAAAGTGAAATGTCAACAACCTCCCGCAGACCACACCACCACCACTACTATCCTATGTACTATCGTCCCTAGCCCACCGCCATTACCACCATAACACTCCAATTACCCTTACTTCTGTCTATACCATCGTTGGCTTTGCTCTAAACCACACCATTACTACTGTCGCTATTGTTGTCACTCTCTACTACCATGACTCCCACCCTCATTTCTCACCACCCCAATGCCACTACCCAACTCCTACCACCACTACTACGACATACATACACCACTATCCATATATAATTTGCAGCAGCATAATTACTATCACTATTATTTGTAAAATTTTAACCAAATATAAAACATGTTTTTCACAAAAAATATTTTTTGTAAGAAAATATTTTTTAATTTTTTTTTTTGCAAAAACAAATGGATTATTAGGAGCATATGTAAGCTGGGGATACAGCCCTTGTACATGTAGAATATGTTTGTTTTGAGATAAACAAACTTGGAATTGGATTAACAATTTTATATTTCATGATTAGTTGCAATTAATGGGTCCAAATATATTATCGGGACGAATTCCTATTCTCATAAATATGGAATAATTCCATCCTAAGGGAGAGGTATGATTGACAATCCATAATTAAAAAATTCATATTCAAATGTTAAAAAAAGTTTTATTATTATTTTTTTAGAATAATATTATATATATTTCAATTAGAAAAAAGGTTTTTTATTATTAGTTTTAGAAAAAAATTTATTTTTTATTTATAAAAAACAGTTTATCATTTTTTAAAAAAAAACTGCTTGTTGTATTTTTTAAAGAAATCTGTTTATTATTATTATTTTTTAAAAATATTTTTTATTATTTCTTATTTTAAAATCTGTTTTTTAATTATTTTAAAAACTGTTATTTCTTTTTGTTTTTTAAGAAACTTTCTTTCTTTGTATTTTTCTTTTATTAAAAAAAACCAGTTTTTTTTATTATTTTTATTTTTTTGAACTATTTTGTTTTTATATTCTGTTTTTTAATATATTTTTCTAAGCCACTTATTTATTTTCTAACTATTTTTTGTTTTTCTTTTATTTGAAAAACTATTTATTTTTCTTGTTTCTTTAAAAATTATTATTT
>JAOTRH010094338.1:0-16331 GCA_034768845.1 Heliamphora exappendiculata
AGACCTTTCTCTCTATGCAACTGGAATTCCAAATACATACCTGGGTTGATGGTGAAGAAAGCTTAATTGGGAAAGTTCGTGAAAGGAATAAGCAGATTGAGGGGAGGCGGGGAACGACGAGGTTGAGGGAGAGTAAGAGGGCGGCGGAGAAGGAAAATACAGAGAGGAAATCGAGCAGAAATGAGCACCTCGGGTGGGAAACCAGGAAGCAGAAGAAGGGGAGAGAGAAGAGGAGGACGTGGCAGAGGTGGATGCAGAGCCGACGGAGGTTGTGGAGGCGGCAGAGGAGGCAAAAGGCGATAGATTTTGTCGTTGAGACCAGGAAGCAGAAGAAGGGGAGGGAGAAGAGGAGGATGTGGCGGAGGTGGATGCGGAGGCGACGAAGGTTGTGGAGGCCGTAGAGGAGGCGAAAGGCGGCGGATTTCATCGTCGAGGGGTTCAGAAGCTTAAATTGGTGGTAGTTTTTCAATGGCGGTGGTGTTGTTTTTGAAGAGGAAGCTTCAAATCCTCAACAAAATGCAGTCCAACAAATTGCTGAATATGAAAATCTAAAAAATTTATACCTACTTAGAGAGTGGAGGTATGCTCATGGTCACCTGAAAGATCTTATCATCGGTGATCCATCGCAAGGTATCAAAACTCATTTTTCTCTACATAATGTTTGTGGTAATTTAGCATTCCTTTTTCAGACTGAACCAAAATTTTTTGAGGAAGTCGAAAATAATGAATTTTAGATCTTGGCTATACAAGAAGAGTTAAATTAATTTGAAATAAATAAAATTTGGACTTTGTCTCAATTCCTAAAGAACACTCCATCATCGGTATAAAATAAATTTTTAAAAATAAAATAGATGAGAATAGAGTAATTCTTAGAAATAAAGCTCAATTGGTAGCCCAAAATTATAATTAAGAAGAAGACATCTATTTTGATGAGACTTTTGCTCATGTGGCTAGGCTTGAAGCCATTAGGATGTTGCTTCATTTTGAATGTTTTAAAAATTTCAAACTCTATCAAATGGATGTCAAGAGTGCATTTTTAAATAGTTTTATCTCGGAAGAAGTTTTTATGCAATAACCTCCTGATTTTGAAAATTCGAGTTTTTCAAATCATGTTTACAAACTTACCAAAACTCTCTATGGTTTAAAGCAAGCACCTAGAGCATGGTATGAAATGTTAAACAAATTCTTAATTGAAAATGTGTTTTTAAAAAGAAAAATAGATACCACTCTTTTCATTAAGTCTCAAGGAAATGACATGATAGTTATACAAATTTATGTAGATGATATAATTTTTTGTGCAACTAACGAATCTCTTCGTAAAAACTTTACTAAGTGTATGCAGTGAGAATTCGAGATGAGCATGATGGGTGAGCTCAACTATTTTCTCGAACTTCAAATTAAACAAATTCAATAAGAAATCTACATCAATCAAGCGAAATACACGAGGGATATATTAAAAAGGTTCGACATATTAAAGGCAAAACCTATAGAAACTCCAATATGTCCTACAACGAAGCTTAATAAGGATGAAGATGGCATAGTAGTGGATGAAAAGTATTATAGAGATATGATCGGATCTCTCTTATATTTGACTGCTAGTCATCCGAATATTATGTTTAGTGTATGCATGTGTGCTAGATTTCAATCAAATTCTAAAGAATCACATGTGACCACCGTCAAGCGCATCTTTAAATACGTTTTAGGTACATAAAACTTAGGATTATTTTATCCTAGAGGAATAGTTTGAGTTATTTGGCTATTCAGATGCTGATTTTGCCATATGTAAAATAGATAAGAAAAATACAAGTGGTACTTGTCAATTCTTAGGACACTTGCTAATATCTTGATTTAGTAAGAAGCAAAACTCAATGGCCTTGTCTATAGTTGAGATTGAGTACATTATAGCTGGAAGCTGTTGTGTAGAAGTTTTTTGGATGAAACAACAATTGTAAGACTATGATTTTCACTTATATCATATTCCAATAAAATGTGATAACACTAGTGCAATTAATATATCTAAGAACCATATACAACACTCAAGAATAAAGTACATAGATATTAGACATCATTTTATAAGAGATCATGTGCAAAAAGAAAACATCGAACTTGAATTTATAAGCACAGATTACCAGTTAGTAGACATTTTCACAAAACCCTTAAATGAAGAAAGAATATGCTATATAAGAAAAGAACTTGGTATATTATGTACTCCTAATTCATGGTTTATATGCTATACTAATCATGTTTTTTCATTACATTTCAAAGCTTTTTGATGTTCTTTCTTAAATGTGAAAATGTGTCGACACCACTTGAAAATGTGTCGACACAAATGCGTGTAGTGTTGACTCAAAACTGTTTAGAAATGGCTGTGAGACCCTGATCCATTTTTTTGGGTCATTTTTTGACGCGTGTTACGTGTTTTCGCTGCAGCATATTTTATATGCTTTTGATGCATGTTTGAGGGTAGAGATGCATGCGGAGAAGGTTATCGGGGCCGTGGGGTATTACGACGCGAATTTCAAAAATAAATAAAAAAGATATTTTGGAGACCTATAAATATCTAGAGTTAGATATTTTCAAAAAGATATTTTCTAAACTTCTCCAATAAGTTTTTTATTTTCTCTCTAAGTTTTTGGGGGCCCGAGGCTCGGTTTTCAACGATCCAATAGCTGATCTTTACTTTTAACGGTGGGCTACGCAACCATCCTGTCAGATTTTAATTTCGACGAAGCTCAGTTTTGCAAGTGATTCGAGACATCGAGTTTTTAACTAACCGAGGTAGGATTCTAGACCTGTATGTTGTATAAGGGTGCTATGGATAATCAGGTGTATTTTTACCGGTCGGATAGCTGTAGATCTGATTTTCTGTAAAGTTGGATTTTTGAGTTTAAAATCGAATTTTTGTCGATTTTGGTGGATGAAATCGGGCATTGAGAGTTTCTTTTGAGGTCTCTGTGTTAGGCCTAGGTGTGTGGATGTTTGTGGGTGTTAGATCGGTGTTCGGAGGCTTCGATTTGGGTTTTGGATGTAGAAACCCGTAGCTCAGAATCAAGTTTCACCGAGGTTCAGTCGACTGAACCATGGGGTTCGGTCAACTGAAGCTTGGATCTTGGGTTCAGTCGACTGAACCGTGTGTTTTGGTGTTTTTTGAGATTCCAGTAGGGTGTTTGGTCGACTGAAGATTAGGGTTTAGTCGACTGAAGTCTTGGGCTGTGTGTTGATGGTTCGGTGGTTAGGTTTTTGTTTTTAATTGGTGTCCTTTGGTATTCAATTGATTAATTTATTAGAATTAGTTGATTCATATACCTTTGGGTCCCTTTTGGGGTTCGGTTGGTGGTGTTATGGTTTCAGGGGTCGTGTGGTGACCTCGGGTGTTTGTGTGATGCCATCCTCGGGTGTGATGTACGTGGTTGGTTTTAGGTTTTGTGGCCCAGTTGTGTGAGTTCTGGTTATGTGCGCGGCGTGGGGGTTCGTGGTTGGATCTGGTGTGTGTTTGAGCCCTTGATCCTTTTGAGGAGAAAGGTGGTGTTGTAACCTCGTGATTCAAGGGGTTGATGTTGGACTTTGAGTTAGGCATGATTTTATGGTAATTGGTTGTCTCTGTGAGTGGATGTCGGTTTGACGGGTGGCGTCGTGATGTTGTTATACATGGTTATGCGCATTTATAATTATTTCTTTATGTACGAAATATGTAAGTGGATTACATGGTTGTGATATCAATCGTTAGGTGTAACTTGGTTTATGCTTTAAAATCTAGAGTTTTATAGCCATGTGACGTAGTTTGTGGAACGTCATGTTGATACATGGTTATATGTTTTAAATTTTGATTTAGCTTTGCATATGTGTATGAAATGGATTAGATGAATCTGTGATCCAGTAGATATAAATCCTGGTTGATGATGCACGTGTGCGTGTGTGGGTGTATGAGGTAGGCTGTGAAGCCGGTGTATGAGGTAGGCTACGAAAGCCAGTGCGTGTGCGATTGGGGCTGCGGTAGTCCTTCGGTTAAAGTCCGAGAAGATGCATTAGTTGGGGCAATGGTCCTTCAGTAAAAGTCCGAGAAGATTCATGAATTGCATGTACTGCATATTGGGACAAATAGACCAATTTTCTTAAAAACTGTATTAACGACCTGCAGGAGTCGTAATACTGGAATCGTTTTCAAGGCACTAATGAGTCAAAATTTGTTTTTATCCTCTCTTTCCCATTGCATGTGAAAATTATTTTCTGGCTCTGGTGAGTCGTGATCTAAAACTGTTTCAAACTGTTTTAGTGGCTTAAAAGAGAGTCGAAAACTGTACCTCATTTTTCTAGCATGCTTAGCTTATATTGCTTGTGTTGTTTAGAATCTGCGGAGCTGTGGCTCACAATGTGGGATTTTGATTTTCTTCAGGTACCAGTCACGAAGGTTGATCTGGAGTTGCAGGAGAGGTGAAAGAGTTGTAGTCTTCCCTTTTGTTCTTTTGTTACATGAATGCTATAACATGTTTTTCGGGCGATGGAGCCGTGTAATGTTGTCATTTGACGTTTATATACAATGCATGTATGATTTATTTTGAGAATATGTTCTCGGGTTGGGTGTTGCGTTTGGTTATTTATGGGTGTTTCACGTGGCTCGGAGTTTAGGGCGTGACAACTTGGTATCAGAGCTCTGGGTTCGAATACCTAAGAGCCGTGGGAAGAGATTGCATCATCGTGTAAGGTTGATTGCGTGTGCTTAATTGTATGTGTTCAAACGCTTTGATAACATGATCGTGTCAGCATGTTAGATATGTGAACGATGTATATATGTGAGCATGGGAGTTGAGTCTTAAGAGTGATAGTCCGGCCTTTGGGCGTTTGAATTAACAGATTTGGGAGCCAAGTTAGAAAAACGTTTAGCTGACGTGATTTCTATCAGGAAATCTGAGTAGGTTATCCAGATTGACGAGCCATTCTTGTTGGTTCACCTCGGTATGTGGGGTTGTTTAGTATGAACCTATGTGCTTATGTGTTAGCATGCTTATGCGGTTTATGCTACGTACTGCATCTCATATTCTGTCTTTTTCATATAGACGCGATGTCGGCGAGGAGAGGACGAGGCCGTGGTCGAGGCTGTGGTCGTGCTAGCCAAGGTGATGTTCCTATCCCTGATGCTGGGGATGCTAATGCTCCCCTAGGATCGATGGACGCGACAAAATTGTTGCGTGTGCTGGTTGCTTATATCCAGCAGCTGGTTGCTAGGGGTGAGCCTGTTAGGGAGGGAGAGAAAGTGCCTGAGACGAGAGAGGCGGGGGTTATCGAGGCGATGCGGGAGTTCAGGTGCATGGATTCACCTACCTTTGTAGGAGATCCTGATCCTCTTATGGGGACAGAGTGGTTGGAGTTGACGACTCGGATCCTAGATATATTGCAGATTGTGGAGGATGAGTTGCTGGTTTCTTTTGCCACCTTTCAGCTGAGAGGTAATTCTCATAAGTGGTGGAGATATGCCAGGACTACTGTGGGGGCCACATGGGCAGCTTTTACATGAGTCTTTCTAGAGAGATACTTCCCAGCTTCGAGGAGGAACTTATGCAAGGAGGAGTTCTATTCTCTTACCCAGGGGGCCATGGACATCATGCAGTACGAGGCCAGGTTTATGAGCTTATCTCGATTTGCACCGGAGGTGGAGTGCATAGATGAGTTGCTTTCGATGAGGTTTGAGCGGGGTTTAAGACGGGCGATCAAAGAGCGAGTGGCTGTGATGGGATTTCGTGTGTTTAGAGAGATGGTGGAGGCAGCAGCGAGGGTTGAGAATGCTTTGGCTGAGACTTGAGCTTCGAGGGAGGCCAAGACATCACAGTGCGGTACGGAGGCACAGACAGCTGGGCGTTCCAGCAAGAGAAAAAGGTCCTCTGGTACTAGTTTTCATCCATCTGGATTACCACAGCAGTTTTCAGCACCATCACCATATGTGGCTTCGTCTAGGAGGCCAGAGCAGAGGGAGTTGACCTGTTTTCGATGCAGGCAGTCGGGGCATCTTGCGGCGAATTGCTTACAGTCGAGACCATCCCAGAGTTTGGCTCTAGTGCAGCCGTAGGGGAGGGAACCGCTAGTTTACTATGAGTGTGGACAGTCCGAACATATTCGCAGGAATTATCCCAAGAGAGGCAGTGCACCGAGTAGGGAGGACACATCAGTGGGTTCGTATGTGCAGGGTCGACAACAGCCTTCCGCAACACAGACTTCCCAGATGGCAGGTGGGAGTGCATCAGTTCAGTCGGTGTGGCAGCCGACAGTGCTGAGTACTGGTGGACTGGATAGGATGGGATTGCCCCGAGCGTATTCTCTTATAGCTTTGAGGACACTGATCGTGCCAAAGGATGCTGATATACCTTCAGCGAGCAGAGGTACTCTATGAGTATGCAGGTTATGGGTCAGATTCTTCATTACATCTGTTTAGGATTGGTTATGGATCCCATGGATGGTGTGCTGTGTTGAGGCAGTGGTTGGTGAGGTTGTGAAGTTAGGATGGGTTGTAGATCCCGTGTCTGTGAGATAGCTGGCCATTGTCTAGGATGCCTAATCTTGTTTGACTATACCCTAGGAATGATTTGGCTAACCATCTTGTGTGCCTGTGTCGGTTGCGATCGACGATTTGTTGTTTTGGCCTTGTGTTGAATTTCAGGGGTGAAATTCCTTTAAGGGGGTAGAGTTGTGAGACCCTGACCCGTTTTCTTTTTCAACATTTTTCGATGCGCGTTACGTGTTTTTGTTGCATAATGTTTTATATGCTTTTGATGCATGTTTCAGGGTAGAGATGCATGCGGGAAAGATTCTAGAGTTCGTGGGGTATTACGGCGCGAATTTTAAAAATTCAAAAAAAAAGATATTTTGAAGATCTATAAATATCTGGAGTTAGATATTTTTAAAAAAGATAATTTTCAAATTTCTCCAGTAAGTTTCTCGTTTTCTCTCTGTCTTCTCTCTAAGTTCTCGGGGGCCCGGGGTTCGATTTTCAACATCCAACGGCGGATCCTTGCTTTTGGCACGGTGGGCTACGCAACCATCCGGTCAGATTTTAATTCTGGCGAAACTCAATTTTGCACGTGGTTCAAGGCGTCGAGTTGTTAACTCACCGAGGTAGAATTCTAGACCTGTATGTTGTATAAGGGTGCTATGGCTAATCATGTGTATTTTTACCGGTCGGATACTGTAGATCTGATTTTCTGTAAAGTTGGGTTTTTGGGTTTAAAATCGGATTTTTATCGATTTCGGTGGATGAAATTGCGTATCGAGAGTTTCTTTTGAGGTCTCGGTGTTAGGCCTAGGAGTGTGAATGTTTATGGGTGTTAGATCGGTGTTCGGAGGCTTCGATTTGGGCTTTGGATGTAGAAACCCGTAGCTCATAATCAAGTTTCGCCGAGGTTCGCTCTACTAAACCATGGGGTTCGATCGACTGAAGCTTGGATCTTGGGTTCGATCGACTGGACCGTGGGGTTTAGTCGACTGAAGTCCTGGGCTGTGTGTTGATGGTTCGGTGGTTGGGTTTTGGTTTTGAATTGGTGTCCTTTGGTATTCAATTGATTAATTTATGGAAATTAGTTGATTCAAATACCTTTGGATCCCTTTTGGGGCTCGGTTGGTGGTGTTATGGTTTCGGGGGTTGTGTGGTGACCTCGAGTGTTTGTGTGAGGCCGTCCTCTGGTGTGATGTGCATGGTTGGTTTTAGGTTTTGTGGTCCGGTTGTGTGAGTGCTGGTTATGTGCGCGATGTGGGGGTTCGTGGTTGGATATGGGGTGTGTTTGAGCCCTTGATCCTTTTGAGGAGAAATGTGTTGTAACCTCGTGATTCGAGGGGTTGATGTTGGCCTTTGAGTTAGGCGTGATTTTATGGTTGTTGGTTGTCCCTGTGAGTGGATGTCGGTTTGACGGGTGGCGTCGTGATGTTGTTATACATGGTTATGTGCATTTATAATTGTTTCTTTATGTACGAAACATGTAAGTGGATTACATGGTTGTGATATCAATCGTTAGGTGTAACGTGATTTATGCTTTAAAACCTAGAGTTTTATAGACATGTGACGTAGTTTATGGAATGCCGTGTTGATACATGGTTATATGCTTTAAATTCTGATTTAGGTTTGCATATGTGTATGAAATAGATTAGATGAATCTGTGATCCAGTAGATATAAATCGTGGATGATGATGCACGTGTGCGTGTGTGGGTGTATGAGGTAGGCTGCGACGCTGGTTACGAGGTAGGTTACGAAAGCCGATACGTGTGTGATTGGGGCTGGATAGTCCTTCGGTTAAAGTCTGAAAAGATGCATTAGTTGAGGCGGTGGTCCTTCGGTGAAAGTCCGAGAAGATTCATGGATTGCATGTACTGCATATTGGAACAGATATACCAATTTTCTTAAATACTGTATTAACGACTTGCGGGAGTCGTAATACTGGAATCGTTTTCAAGGCTCTAATGAGTCGAAAAATGTTTTTTATCCTTGCATTCCCATTGCATGTGAAATTATTTTCTGGCTCTGGTGAGTCGTGATCTAAAACTGTTTCAATGGCTTGAAAGAGAGTCGAAAACTGTACCTTATTTTCCTAGCATGCTTAGCTTATATTGCATGTGTTGTTTACAATCTGCTTAGCTTTGGCTCACGGTGTGGGATTTTGATTTTCTTCAGGTACTGGTCACGCTGGTTGATCTGGAGGTGCAGGAGAGGTGAAAGAGTTGTAGTCTTCCCTTTTGTTCTTTCGTTACATGTGTGCTAAACATGTTTTTCGGGCGATGGAGCCGTGTAATGTTGCCGTTTGGCGTTTATATACAATGCATGTATAATTTATTTTGAGAGTATGTTCTCGTGTTGGATATTGCGTTTGGTTGTTTATGGGTGTTTCACGTGGCCCGGAGTTTGGGGCGTGACAATGGCACTGTGAGAAAAGTGTCGACCCCTTTCTATTCAGTATCGACACCATATTGGTTCCCTGACTCTTGGTAAATTTGTGTCGACACCAAGCTTAATCGTGTCGACCCAAATAGCGGAATGCGTCAACACCTTCTGAAAATGTGTCGGCACCATTTCTTGTTTTCGATACCCACACTTTTGTACAAAAGTATCGACATCAATTATAATTTGTGTTGACACAAATCTTAACGTCTATATATAGACGCGTCAGACCCGAACCATCACTTCGTTCCCTCTCTCTCTATCTCTCTATAAAACGGTTCATCTCCCACCTTTTTTTTTTGAAAAATCTATGTTGACTCCTCATCTTCTTCTTCAATCTCAACCCAAATCCATCAAAATGCCTCCTAAAACCATGTGAGAAGGATCAAAGCAAAGCGAAGAAGGAACCTCCTCAAGCCCTAGATTGTCGAAACGGAAGAAGACGACCTCCAAGACGGCGACGGCAACGGCAACAATACCGAAAAATGTAGCCACGTCTGAGGTAATATCTTTTAAAACCCCAAAAATTCGTCAACTTTATTTCTCATCTTTTGCAAATCAAAAAATTGTTCCCAGTCGTTCTATAAACTTTTCCTTCTTTAACTCTATAGAAATGAGATTTAAAGATCTCTTTTCTAGCCTCTGGTGGGAGAGTTTTTTGCAAATTCGAGAGCCACACTATCCCACTCTTGTGAAATCCTTTTATGCTTACTTTCACATATCTTTGATTCCGACCACCACCATCACCACATGGGTGAATGGTGTAGACATTATTCTGACTCCCTCTTTTCTGAATGAGATCCTTGGCATCCTTGAAGAGAATATTTGTGTTTATTATAACCAGAAACCCATTAAGATTGAAGGTTTTTCATTTGTTAAATCTGTGAAAAATATGTTTGAGAATGATGACATTGACCCTACGAAGCCCTTAGAGGCTAATTCTCTGAAGTCAGAAATGCGCATTTTGCATCACATGGTAAATCATATTTTCCTACTCTAAATGGAAAAATTTGGTGATGTTACATACATGCACATTTTTATTATGTGGTGTATTCTCGAACAACAAAGCCTTGATCTAGGTTTTCTGTTCATTTTTCACATGCTTCATTTCCACAGTAAATACAACTCCTCTCTCCCACATGGAATGTATCTCACTCGCATTTTTTGCCATTTCGGCATTGACTTATCTGAGGAAAAGGCTGTTGCCTTTTCAAAACATGACTTGTATGGTAGTTACTCATTAAAACATATGCAAATTACAAATGTTAATGGTGTTTGGACTACCTCTCGTCGTGGGACCCCCTCATCTACTAAGATTTCTCCTCATTCTCCTCCTCGAGATATTACCATTCCTATCGATCTTGATTCTTCTCCCTCTCGACCTGATGTTCATGGATCCTTTGATACTCCTAGTCCATCTTCCACTCATCTTCCTCCCTCTTTTACAACTGCTCCACCTGCATCATCCTCTGCTCCTGTTCATGTTGACCTATCTGAGGTTGTGTCCTTGAACAACTCCTTATCTTTCAAAGTGACTTTATTTCAAGCAAAAATCGATCGAGGCTTCTTTGATTTAAATCACACTGTATCTTTCCTCTCCGAAAAAGTTAAGCATCTTGACAAGACAAACCGTAGTCTCCGAAAAGGTGTGAAAAATGCCACAGATGCCGGGAGAGCCCTATTCAAGACTATAGATGACAATATTGTCTCCATTGTTAATTGCAATAAGGCAATCCTGCATCAAGTGAGAAAAAAATATGACTAAGGCATTGTGAATGCTATCCATGCTAACTCTCAGAAAATAGAAGAACACCTCCAATGGATCAAAGAAGCCTGGGCAAAACAGTTCAAGCCCAAAGAAACAAAAGAAGAAAAGCCAGCGCGTATCAAATGGGAAGCAAACCTTGCATTGGCCGCCCTGTATGAAGCAATGACTGCAGCTAAGGCTAAAGATGAGCGAGCACAGGCATTCAAGGAACGGGCCTCCGCAAGCAAACAAAAATCCAAGGAGAAGAAAGAATTCAAGAAATTCATGGATAACCAGTAGCCTTTTTTTTTGAAGATTACAAAATGGGAGAGAAAGTAAAGGTAAATGAGTAAAGGGGAGAAAGAGAGACAAGAGAAGAGAAGAGAAGTTGAAAACAAACATTTATTTAACTTTTTTTTTATTGAAGATGAAGATGTAACAATTAACATACATTTCTTTTTGGTTGATTGCATGGGTTGCTTAATTAGTTTGAAGGGTTGTTTTGAAAACTTGTACATTGGATGTCCTAGATAGATGTGTGAAAATATCTTTTATGATTGAATGAATGCCTATGTATGTACTTGTCTATATCCTGTTATTTTGCCTATGAATGATTGTTAGATATTTCTGGCTATGGATATTTGAACATGTGTTTACAAATCACTTTGTACACATTTGATATATTACATAAGTTTTAATAAACTCAGAATGTTTCTTGATCATTTGTTGCAAAACATATAAAAAATATATGCTTTCACTCTGTTTAATGCCTAGCCATTATATTTGCATATTTTGTTTAAGGCATATCGATAAGGAAAAAACACTTATTAAAAAATATTTTTAAATATTTTTTAAAAAATGCTAATATGATTGTAATCATCAAAAAAGGGGAGATTGTTAGCCAAAGGACTTTTTATTTTGATTTTGATAATTTTGATAATTTATTTTTTAAGAATAAATAAATTTTAAATGGATAATACTTTATATTTTTAAAATAAAAGTGTTAACACATTTTGAACAATAAAGTTGACACCTTAAGCTAAAAGAAATGACTTAACTCTAAAAAAAATTAAAACACTCACATATTCTTAAAAGAGAATATTTTGCGTTGAACCAAATTGAAAAATAAGTCAACACTTTTAAGGCAAAGTATACTTGAATCACATCAAGTGTGTCAACCCATTTGAACAAATGTTTTGACACCTTAACAGTTTTATGAAGTTGATCTTCAGGTATCAAACGTTAGTGTCGACACAAATAAGCCTTGTGTCAACACAAAAGAGCTATAGCTCTAAAGGACTCAAAATAAGTTGATAAAAATTACATTTGTGTCGACACAAAAGTCTTTCTCACTTTTGGTATTCAGAATTTTGAGTCGACATAAATGGAAATCGAATTGACACAAAATAATCGAGGCTACCTGCAGATTTTGAGGTGTCGACACCAATTGAAGATGAGTCGATACAAAAGTCCCGAGTCTGCCTGAAAAATTTGTGATATCGACACCAGTGACCTCAAGTGTCTACACAAATATACCGAGATTTCTTGCAGAATTTAGTATCGACACCAAAGAAGACATGAGTCGACACGAAGTGCCTATTCCCGAATGCTAAAGTTTCAATCGAGTCGACACCAGATCCAAAGGTGTCGACACCATGATGTTGGTGAGGTAACGTACAGAAATTATGTTGACCCCTCAGAAGAAATGTGTCGACCCAACCACTTGAAGATTTCTGCCCCAGACATTTTGTGTCGACACCAAAAGCATTTGTGTTGACACATACGATGAAAATTCAAACTCGCGGCAGATCTCAACGGTTGAATTTTTGGCATTTATTATTCCCACCTATCTCTAACGGTCATGAATGCACAAGAGTTTATATAAGGAGTAACTTCTCAGCATTTACTCCAACTGGAGACATACATTTACTATCCTATTATTTAAATCAAACTCAAAATTCTCAAGCCCTTATTTATTGCTGAATCTTCAGCTCTTGTTCCTCGTATCTCTTTACTTTCTCATTTATTGTAAATCTTTTCTGTAAAGAGAATGAGCGTTTTACATTAATACTCTTCATTTATTGTATCCAAAGGTGAGTCATCATTTATCATTTCAGTGAGTGAGTAAATCTCATTAAAGAAGAGTTCAAGAGAAATTAGAAGAAAATATGAGATTGTTTTCGTATGATCTTCTTGAAACTGTGTTAGGCTTTTGAATGTGCCCGTAAACATTCGATTTACTCAAGCGAAGTCTTCTAGTTGTAAATATTTGGAATGCGCTCATGAAGTATTCTAATTAGTAAAAATACTCAAGGGTGAACTTGAGGAGTGGACGCAGGTTTGGATGAAACTGAACCACTATAAATCTTTGGTGTTCGGTTCGATCTCTCTATCTCTAACCTCTTTAATATTTACATTACTTTAATCTTTGATTAAAATGCTATATTTTCTTGCATAATTAAAAGGTTTTCGAAATTTTTTTAAAATTATTATTTATTTTTTTAAAAACCTAATTCACCCCACCTCTTGTGTTGCCTAGAACTAACAGTTAATACATAAAACGTTTTTAGCAAACACGTTTTCAATTGGTTTCAAATAAAGCGTTTTTGTTAAACATGCTTTTAGATTTTTGATTTAAACAAAAACGTTATTAGCAATCACGCATTTTGTATTAACTAGAAAACGTGTTTGATAAATACGTTTTCTTCATGGATGAGAATTATTGTTTTCTTCATGGTAAGTATTAGTACGAGATACTTTCACATTTTTAACAAGTTCATCTCAAGGAGTTAAATTTTTGTGCATATTTTTGATTTAATTTCTAAATATTTTTTTAATGATCGGATCCGTTTATTACTTAAAATTCAATAAGTTTGTTATCCATAAAATAATTTAGGTTGACCCGATACCTGTAGCTAAGTGTTCACATAATATTCTTTTATAAATAATATAAATAAAATTTATAATTTAAATTTTTTTAAAAACAAATATTAATCAATCACTTAAGTATATTTATCAAATCAATCTAATTTTTTTTGACAAACAAGAAACTCGATGAGTTTTACGTAATAAATGGATTCAATTATAAAAATATATCCAAAAACTAAAAAAAAAAAATTTTATGTAAATATTTATTTTTCATTGGAGCTTGTTTTAGGTAAACACATTTCCGTGTCTCTCTGGCTCTGAGGCTTTCAAAGAAAAATATTTTTGGTAAAAACATTCTTCATGTAAATATGTAAAAATATTGTTGCTAACAACATTTATAGGATAAACACATTTTTGTAAAGAAAACGTGTTTAGTAAGCACATTTTTAAGGTAATGTTTTATTTTAACGGATTGTCAATTTGAAAAATATATTTTGCAAAGAAAGAGTATTTTTACGTAAATTAAAAATAAAATTTAAAATTTTTTATTTGGTTCATTAAGTTTAAAATCTTAGATATTAAGGTAAAAGAGCATGAAAAACATATGACGCTCATTTTTAGAAGGAAAAGACTATTGTAACATTCAAAATAGGGAAACTTTTAGTTTGTACAAGTAGTAAAACATCTATTGTTGAGTCATTAGTGTGGCAATAGGAGATACATGGGATGAGTGCCATGGTATATGCTTTGCTTGAAATATAAGCACAAAGAATCTTCTCTACCTCTCCGAGTCCATAAAAAATACGCTACCATAATGAATTTGATGTTCCTGCTTTGGAACCATCACTCTCTGCAGGGTATTCATGAGTCGGGTTGAGTTGAATTGGTTTTTAATTTATTAATTTATTATATGTATTTAATTTTTAATTTTATCATTTGTAATCGACTAATGAATTCAGTGATTTTAGCTCATGAATTTGATGGGTTCATAGATAGATGCGATTTAATTTGACAATTTGAATTTATTTATTTTAAACTTTTTTTTTTGTTAAACTCGTTCTATTTTTTGACCAATTATAATAGTATTTTTTTATTAAAAAAATTATATCTAATAAATTTAAAGCTCAAAAGATTATTAATTTATCAGTTAAACCACACATAGACCAAATTATATTATATTTTTACATAAAAATATCAAATTAATAAACTTCTTAATCTTACAATAAATGTAAAAATCTATAAAATTTAATATTTATTAGTCAAGTTGAATTTGGCATATAATTACACTCAAGACTCGTAATCCGACTATCATCCGAAAAAAAAAAATGAAAGACTCGTCACCCAACCACGGTATGGACAAAACTATTTATTATCATGTTGATCGGATTAAGTTGAGCAATTTGAGTGAATCGGTCCAATCTATGAACACCCCTAACCCTCGGGAGTTTAACCCAGAAATGGATACTTATTAGAAACTCTGCCCGTTCATGGGCCATTAGAGCTTTGCTCTGGTTGAGTTCCCAGTCTGGTGCATGTACTGGTAAAGGTGTAGCAATAACATATGTAAAAGGTCCCGTTTCCTTCCATCATTTGAAATATATGGTTAGAAGGAGCTAATCCATGGTGGGCGCTGTTAGAAGGAGCTGTCAAGAAGGCAAATGGAAAGCTTGGGAAACCAGAGATCCTTTCCCGCGGCCACAGATGCTCATTATTTCCGAGATCGAAGCTCACCAGCAATTGGTTTTTCCTTTTTTTTTTGGGTACATCGAAAGAAAAATAAGTAAAACTATTCTCTAAAATACACTGTACTTATGATATCGTCTTAAATTAACTGTCTGATAGAAACAGGTGAAATCACACACACAAGACAAGTAGTTCATCATGTTTAGTACCTAAATTAGTCAAGTGACCAGCACTTTAGTTTGCTCATGTAAAGATGTGCTTGATTGTTGATGAAGACCTGTGCATAAGAAATCTTGCCAGCAATTTTTGACCAATAGCGAATATCCTGATTCCACTTCATGATCACAATGAGGTGAACATCTTATCCTATGTTTCGGTTAATAATTTCATAGAATACATGCTTATTTGCATGTACATTTTCATATTTGTCTTGCATCAATATGCACAGCTACAAGGCCAAAGATTAACTAGTATTCTTGTTTACAAAATTGTATTAATGCTGCAAGTGTATATACTTGTAGGATTGATCCGAGCTTAGGATTCATACGATCTTTAAAACTAACAAATGTGTGTATTTTAAGATCTGTATTCTACTGCTGTTGTCAACCTAATAGCTTTTTCTCCCTGGCCCACATAACGGACCTTACAACTTCATTTGCCAAGTAGATAAACATGTAAATTAAATAGCCAGGTTTGGAATTTTTCATTTAAAAGAATATGTTAACTTGGAACTCAGCCCCGACAACACAACTGTAACGTACTCATATTTCTCTTTTGTTGCAGTTTTTTTTACGAAGGGCGAGTACTTAAAGGCCTCGTTTGTTTCGCTGGATTATTATTTTGCCCGGACTATTAGCTCGGAGTATAGTTCAATCCGATATTTGTTAAGTCTCTGAACTAATTATCTAGACGAATTGCTAGTCCGCCGTATGAAGAATAATTAGTGAGGGGAGAGGTCTGAGATTAGAAAGGATTGAATTAAGAAGTGAATTTAAAAATTTTAAAAAATAATAATAAATATTAAAATATTAAAATAAATACCATAAAATTTAATAATAACATAAAATTTAACTTATTAATTTATTTAAGTTAATTTTAAAATAAATTAACTTAATACA
>JAOTRH010094359.1:0-16330 GCA_034768845.1 Heliamphora exappendiculata
TGTGTAGGGCTTGAATGACCTATTGGTCGCAAAATTTGAACTGTGATTGGCTACGTGGTATTAGACATGCTCATATGGTTTTATTTGAAATGGGTGGTTCGCCCATTTATGAGAGAGAAAATAAGTGGAGAAAAGTGGGCCATCAAGTTTACTACTCGATGTCTGTGATGAATCTGCTTATTAAACGTTCTTGTTGGCTTGAACTGAAGTCAAGAATACCGTAAAATATGTTGTTCTGAGTTGAATGAAGTGCTTATGATTGTTATTTTGCTTCCGAGAGGCCTCTATGCAAGATTTTATCATTTTATCTGAAAGCGGCGAGCTTTTGAATTAGAGAGAGAAAATGATGTCAGCGAGAGTCGAGTGCTTTGAATTGACTCACATGAAATGCCGTCATACTCTCTAATTTTTAAATTGAATATCACATGTGGGATGGTGTTGATAATGTACCTTCATGTGTCTGCATATTAAGGGTATTTACTAGAACTTCCTTTTACGAATATCACGAGAATATATCAAATTGGAAAACATTTAATTATAATTTTGTAAAGAAAGCTACAAAATAAATCAGGACGAACTGTGCAACAATCACAAATTAACTCTCATTAAGTGTGAAAGTGACTTCACACCAGAAGAGAGACTCTAACTCTTAACCTTTCAGTGGTTGGATTTACTATAAATAAAGAAGACTAGATATTCTTGAGTATTAGGGAAAATTACGAGAATGGCCCCTGGGGGAATTACTTAAATTTTTGTTAAAAATATAAAAAGGAAAAATCATAAGTTTAGTGCCCATCTTTTTAAATTTTGATTTTTATGGGAATGTTAGTATATTCACTTTACACTTTTTTGGGAGGGTAATTAAAGTGGAGTGTGAATATTCTTCTTCTCTAATTATAGAAATATAAAAAGAGAGAATGTTTGGAGCTATGTCAGATTTTTACGATTGGATAGCATCACTAAAAAGTTCGCTTTTTTGAAGTAAAAAAAAAAAGATTTTAAGTTGTAATTTTTGGTATCTCTAAAAAATTATTAATTTAAAAAAAAAAAAAAAACTACACACATCTCAAATACTTTTAACTTTTTTAGAATAGAATGACTATAATACCTTTAATTAGAAAAATCAAATTGTTTTACAAAATAGGCTGTGCTAATATTCTAAACATTATAACTTAAAAGTAAAAAGTAAAGGCATAATAGATATTTTAATAAAAAGTAAAAAAGCAAACAATATCCCAAATGATCTAACTTTTATTTCTTATTTTAAAAAAACAGTTAAATCTCTTAAAAAACTTAAATTTTTTAGACATCCCAAAAAAAAAAGGAAATTTCTTTCTTGTCTTGGTTTAATTGAGTAATGAAAATGATAATAAAATGATTAGTTAATTATTAAAAAAACCAATTTTTTTGGTTAATCACGTAAAATTAAAATGTATATTTAATTATTTTGTGATTTTCAATTTTTTTATTTAAAAAATTAACATCCACACAAAATTAAAAAGCAACCAACCAAACAGTTGGATTGGGACCTATAGTGGGAGACAAAGAAAAAAGGTGTTGTAGTTAAGGAAAAGGAACCTTTACCTTTAAATGATTTGTTTTTTTCTACTTCCAATAAATACTTAGTGATTCCCCTAATTGCACAACTAACCATTTAAGGACCATGTTTTTAAAAGCAAGTTTTCTCTTTATACTTTCTCTCTTTCTTTTGAAACTATTTTATAGGTTTGGAGTTAATTCACAATAATGACCCGAATCGTTCAATCTCTAAACCTCATATAAAAGATAATTTATACAAAAAATTAATTTGATCAGACTGAACAAATCATATTTTATTTTACAAAATAAATAATTTAAATCTTAAGAGTTCAGTTCATTTTAAACAAAAACTATCCATTTGAGCATAAATTTGATCAAAACTTGTTGTGCTGCTTTCATATATAAAAATTAATAACAATTTTCATTCACCTCAAATTAATCCCAACTTGAAGAGTTGGTTTACTAGAAGGTTTGGTAACGTTCTTCCTATAGGAAGAGGATGATTGAAAAGAAAAAAGGGGAGTTGGTAATAAATCATAAAAGTAATGCATAATATATTAGGGGTTTTCGATAGGAAGAAGGGTATACCGCGAACGCCCGCCTTTCTCCATATCTCTCTTTTCATCTTCTCTTTTCTCCGGCCTTTGGTTTTTCTCCTTCTTGCTCTCAATTGTATCTCTTTTCCTCTATTTTGTGTAATTTGAGTTTCTTTATATTTTATCACCCATCTTTAATCATTGCCTTTTTCTAAGATAGCATATTTAAATTTGGATATTTACAAGACTAACACAAATAAATTAATATAACAAATGCCAAAAGTTAGGCTAAACAGTCTCACGACCTTCAATAAGTCATTTGGTAAGTGATGGGTGATGACTACGATGTCATTTTGGCAGGTCGTGGAAAGTTATATGGCAGTGTTGTGCAAGTTATGCTGATTGTTTTTTTTTTTAGGTCTTTTTTAGTGTATTTTAATAATACCTCACAACTTGGAGGTTTGTGATCCTCTCTATACGTAGATATGTTTTTTTATGTGGGGTTTTTTTTTCTTTATGTGGAGGTTTTTTTCTCTTCTTTTAAAGAATTATTTTTCATTCGAAATATTTTATTATTTAATTTTATATTGAATTTATAATATATTTAGGTTTTGTGTATTTTTCTTGATGAAAAAAAATCATAATGGTAAAAAGAGAAAGATGAATTACATCACTCATGATTATAAGATATGGCCCACATTTACATCTAATATATTGTTTGACTAACTGAGAGTCTCCAATGAAAAGACCCACTTAGGTTTCGTTTGGAATATTTAAAAAGTTTAGATCTTGAAAGGTTTAGTTATTTAAATAATAATAATAAGATGAGAAAAAATTAAATTATTTAGAATCTCAAAAATGTCTAGGGTCCCGTTTGGTTTGGTTTTCCGAAAACAGTTCTCGGAGAATTATGAATACAGAATTTTGAAAAATTCGTTTAGTAACAATTTTGAAAAAAAAATTTCAAAAAAAGAGAAAAAATTGAGTTAAAAATTGGGTGTTTTTTAAAAACATGAAAAACATGTTTTTACATTTTTTGATTGATTTTTTTTTTCTTCTGACAAAATGAAAACACAGAATGCTTCTTCGCAATTAAAGTCGTCGTCGTTGTTCGTCGTCGTTGTCGCCGTCGCGAACTTTCTTCGCCGTCAAAGTCGCCGTCGTCGTCGTGAGCTTTCTTCGCCGCCGAAGGCGTCGTCGTTGTTGCGACCTTTCTTCGCTGTTCGAAGTCGTCATTATCGTCGTGAGCTTTCTTCGCCGTCGAAGTTGCCATCGCCGTCGTGAGCTTTCTTCGCCGTCGAAGGCGTTGTCGTCGTCGCCCTGAGCTTAATCGCTTCTGACAACGACAGCAAGCCTAAGGTCGCAACGAAAGCCCATCGTCGTCGGCGTCGTCCTGTGGCTGTCGACATCGTCCTGGATCGCTCATCGTCGTCGTCATCCTGTGGCCTTTGTCGTTGTCCTGTGGCCGTTGCCGTTGTCCGTTGGCTCGATCTTCCGTAGGCTCGATCACCCCCATCATCGGCAACGTGCCTCGATCAACTGCCTGTAGTGTACGAAATGGGTTGTGAATTGTTGGCTCGATCGACTCCCTCAATCGTTGGCTCGATTTGGCCAGTTATGGTTACAAATTTTTTTTTTTAAATAGTGTACCAAGCGCAATTATTCTTTTCAAAATATTATAAAATTATTTCTTAAATTCATTTTTACAAAACAATTTTTAAATAACAATTTTAGAAAATGCAACCAAACGGGCCATAGGTTTTTTATATTATTTGGAACAACTTTTTGCTTGCTGTTAAAACATTTAATATGCCTTCACTTTTCACTTTTGAACTATATTATTTGGGATAAATCTTTAGCTATTTATTGTTTAAGAATAGTGGTTCATTCTCGGACCGTACCAAAATTAATATTTAAAATTCTAAAATTAACTACTATCAGGAATTTGAATGCAATTATGATTTAGTTATAAATATTTTATTAATGATTTTTTTTTAAAAAAGAGTTTGATTTGAATTATGATTTTAACTAAACTAAAAAGCAAGAAAGTCAAAGATTTAGAATTCAAGTGAGAAAGAAACTCTTAATGATTTAGAATCCTCCCTAGCCCGTAACTCTTAGTTCTATTAAAACTCTAGTTTATCTTTATTCGGATCAATTCAATCTTATCGTGACTACAAGTCCGACAAAGATTATCAAGAAAATAAACTTGAATCCAAACTTGGCATACTCTATTTAAGCTTTTGGCACAGATCGTTCGGAGCACGACCCGTCCTAACAAACTACAGAGTATCTCACGTTCATATATTGAAGCACAGATATAATAGTTGTATGATCTCATTTTCACAATCATAGAAAATAAAATCGGAACTAGATAATCAAATTAAAAACTCGTTAATCAAAACGTCAACGTCTCAAACCATACAACGAATTGAATCCAAAATAAAGAATAAACAAACGAGTTTAAACTACTCCTGAGAATACCGGACTAGGAATTCATCATCTCTTAAGAACGGAAAAAGTTTGGCTGCCCATGTTGTAACTAGAAAGCATGAAAAGTTAAAGATGAACAAATCCTTGAGTCTCCGTCTTCGACTTTTTGACATGTCCCAAGCCTTCTAAATTAGCCTCCTAGCTTCCCTCTATTCGTCGTTCTCTAAAATTTGTGATCCTTGATTAATGAGCCCAAGCTAACTATTTATGGGTAAGCTTTCCGCCACAATTTTAGTCTCCAAGTGCAACTCTATCTTCACTATTTTGATTATATCTTTTTGTACAAAATAAATTTTAATATAAGGCAAGAACCATTAGAAAGTATACTTTCGGGGCTTCAATTTGAACACAAAAATGATCCTATTCAGAGTTCAAATGAAGGAGTTATGCTCGTTTCAATTCGAGATAAAAGTGTAGTTACATTTTTGCAAAATTGCGTCCAGACAAAAATATGGGCGTCCGAAAGCAAAGGCTACTGTTGGAAAAGCGTCCGGACGAAACAAGAAATGTCCAAACAGAACAGGATTGTCAGAATTTGATTGAAACACTGAAACAAGGGGCATGGATCATATCTATAAATACAAGGCTTGGGGGGAAAATTCAATTACTTCTAAATCTTCAAAAATCATATTGAAGACTCATCAAGAGGCAAGTGTGGAGACTCGAAAAGTGACGAAAAAACGAAGACGGAGGCTTAGGAACCAGTTCTTCTTTAACTGTTCTTGGAATTGAGCCGAAACATGATTGGCTGATCTTCTTCTTTCTAGGGGATGATGAACCCCTAATCGGTATTTTAGGATTAATTTAGATTTATATTTACCTTTTATTCAGATTTAGTTCGTTATATGATTTTGAGACGTTGGTGTTTGATCAACGGATTTTTAATTTAGTTATTAAGTTTTCATTTTTACTTTTTGTTATTGTAATAACGAGATCATGCAACTGTTATATGTCCTTGTTGTTGTCCAAACATGAGATATCTTATACTCGAATAAGACGAGTCGTGCTGGTATTACTCGAACGATGCGTGCCACGTCTAAGATAGGATATACCGAGTTTGGATTCGACCTTATCCTGTTACTAATCTGTGTCAGTCTTGTAGTCTTTTAAGAATTTTAATTATCTTTTAGATTTAGAATAGTTTTTATTATTTTATTTTATTCAAATCAATCATATTTTATACTATCAATCAAATTCTATTTCAAATTAATTTTAGATATTAATATGAGAATACCGTAACTTAGCTTATTTGTCCATGTTGGAACGATACCTGAATTTAACCACTATTCTACCAAATAATAGTTAATTTTAGAATTTTAAATATTTATTTTGATAAGGTACGACAACGAACCAAAAGCTCATACAAGAAAAAAAAAGGCTTAAATAAGCTTTTTAAGGTTTTTTTTTTTGTTTTTAGTGAATCTTTTTATGTTAGTTCAAATAATAATACTTTTAAAATTTTTCTTTGCAATTCTAAACAAAATGGCATCTTATCTTAGATTTATTTTATAATAATAAATCAAAATTGTAAAAAATCTAGACCAAAAAAAAAGTTATGAAAAAAAATATATGAAAAGCTATCTCAAATAATAACGAAGCTCCAAGATGTATCGGACCAAATCTAACTATTTTTTATAACTTTATTGTGAAAAATATTTTATTTCAATCTAACGATAAAGAATTTTATTTTGAAAATATTTTTTATATATCAACCGAATACTAAAAAATAAAAATGGTGAAATAATTATTTAACAAAAATATTTTACATAAAAAATATTTTTTTAAAAACATATTTTACGTTAAAACGAACTAAGTCTAAATAACAAATTGCCTAATAAAGTTACTTATCGCAACTAGAAAGAATAGTTATCAATTCTATTACGTAACAATACGAGTTATTTAAGTTGTTAATAAGACTAAGGGAATTCAAATCCAATTTGTCACTGCTGTGTTATTACTATCGTCACTACCACTATGTTGCTATTATTACCATTATCTCTTTTTTTGATATTTCAAAAACTTCAAACCAATTAATTTACTGTCACCTTAATTAATTATTGGTGAATTAATTTTGATGTGCACTATAAGAAGGGCTCAATTAAAATTTTGGCAGACTCGTATAGACTAAGGACTTGTTTGGGTCATCTAAAAGGTTGATTTTTTATAACAAAAAAATATTTTAAAAATTATACGGTTTGGTTTCTCTAGAAACTCATTAACTTTTTTTTAAAAGAAAAAAAAACTTATGCATATTACAAATACTCTAACTATTTTGGAGTAAAATGATTATAATACCTTCAATTTAAAAAGTCAACTCTTCTCACAAAAAATAAAATATAAAAAAAAATCATGCTAGTATTTTAAATATTGCAACTTAAAAGTAAAAAATTAAAGACATACTATATATTTTAATAAAAAAATAAAAAAACAAAAAAATTATTATAAAAAATTATTCCAAATTTTTTAAACATTTCAAATAAAAACTAACCTCAAAGAGTTTATAGCCCTTGGCTTGCTGCTACCATCATCACCTCTTTAACATTCACAATGTTGATGAAAATTTAAATTTATCCAATTATTCAAAATATAAAATATTTTTAAAAATAATTAGATAAATTAAAATTAATTAAACAATAAAAATCGTTTATTACTTTTAATATATACTAAAGTAAAGTAGCAATCTTTCACCTATCACCTAAAAAATATTAATCATTATTTATTGAACAATTGATAATAATATATAAATAATAAATAAATATTTACATAAAATATATTAATATTTATAAAATAAACAAATTTATTTTAAAAATAATAATTTTATAAAATAATTATTCATTGCGTACCGAACGATAGATGCTAACCATATCTAAATAGCACTTGGCCCTGTTTGGGCCAAATTGTTTTGTTTTTTTGTTGCCTTTTTTTGTCTTTTTATTTTTTGATTAATTTTTTTAAAAATAATCTTGGTAAAATTTTGATCAAAAAATAAAAAAATTCACAAAAAACAAAAAAAAAATAAACAATATAAGATTCGATCAATGATGATTAAATAGAGACCAACCTCACGGTTGAGCGAACGGAGAGCTTAACACATTTCTCTGTTCTTATCTTAGCCCCCTGACTCTTATTTTTTTTTGTTAACGTTTTAAAGATCAATAGCATATTTTATTTTTCTTGATTTTTCTCAAAAATCAAGTGGCGATTCTATTTTCAATAAAAAAGGATTTTCAAAACTTGATTTTCAATAAGTTAAAATACTTTTTAAACATTTCTTAAGTTTTTCTATTTTTGAACCAAAACCTTAAATCCCGACGCCACACTCTTCCTCTTCACTTGTCTCACTTAGAGACTCAGAGTTCAAAGATTCGTAAATCCCAGCACTCTCACTTGAGAGTTTTGGGTCAATGGAAGTCAGAGGAGGCTATGAGGAATCTAAGATAGCAACCAGAACGGCAAGATTAAATTTTTCAGTCTTATCTTCAGGACCACTTTGTTCTGTCTCTTCTTCTTCACTGTCATTATCCCAACTAATAGTGAAACTCTTTCTCTCTTTTTTTTTAAAGGTATTGGCACACTCGGCTTGAATGTGACCATACCCATGACATTCATGGCATTAGATTTCTTGAAGTCTTTTGAAATTTTGAGGAGTTCCACGTTTTTCACTTCTACTGGAAGTAAATTTCTTGTTAGAAATGAAAAACTTAGATGAAGATTGGTTAGAGTTGTTTCTCCTTTTGAACCTCACAAATTTTTTGATTTTTTTAGCAAGCATGGTGACTTCCTCCTCATCTAACTCATCCCCATCATCATTGCTCTAAAGATTGTCATCAAGGGTGGACTTAAAGGTTATTCCCTTACTCAAGCTAGAGGAATTTTTCTTGCTAGACAAATAATTGATCTCATAGGTTTGAAGCTTGCCTACGAGTTCTTCGACTTTCAATGAGTCAATATCATAACTCTCTTCAATGGTTGTAACTTTTGGTCTAAACATCTCAGGCAGGGATCTAAGAATTTTGCGAACGACTTTGGAGGGCGATAGAGGTTCTCCTAGACCAAAAAAGGAGTTAACAATTTCACTTAGCTTACAATAGAATTGGTCGAATGATTCATTTTCAGTCATTCTTAGTTCCTCAAACCTAGTAGTCAACATTTGGAGCTCAGAAGTCTTGACAGTTTGCGTCCCTTCGTGAGTCACTTGTAGGATATCCCACGCTTCCTTAGCACTTTCACATTGAGATATATGACTAAATTTACCGGGACTTGGAGGAATGTGAATAGCGCATGAGGCTTTGTAATTATAGTCCAAACACCCATTATCAACCTGAGTCCATTTAGTATCAGTTTTTAACCTAACAGTTCTAGTCGTGGGATCTTCAATGGTGAGAAATTCATATCTGTAAAGGACGGATCTCCAAATCTTAATTTTCATAGAATTTAGGAAGGCCTTCATTCTAGCTTTTCAATACGAGTAGTAATTCCCATCAAAGTAGGGAGGCCTAGTGGTGGAGATACCCTCACGACCTAACTCCGAGTTCATCGATACAAATAGATCTATCTTCGGCGGTGAAGCCGACAAAGAGAACTTAACCCTGATACCAATTGAAATAATGTAAAGAGACCCTATTAACCCTAGAGGGGAGTGAATAGATTAATCTATGGACAATTTAAAATTAAAAAGATTATTTTGAATTAAAAAATAAATAACCAATATCTATGAGCAAAAAACACGAGATATAACGTAGAAACCCTTTGGTAGAACTTGGGATGAAAACCACGACACCAATACACAAAGCACTGTTCACTATGAATCAAAAAGGTACAAGTTAAAAGAATAAAGGAATTACACCTGCTACCTAACGACGACTTAACTTCTTTGCTTAAGACGGCTCTCCGAGCTCCTTTGTGATTCCAGAGATCCAAGTCGCTTCAACTTTTCGATCTAAGTAACTCAACGGCTAAGATCTGTTCCGAACAAGTTTTAAGTGATGATGAATAACCAAAGGTGTAAAAAGAGTAATGTGTAAGTGACAACACAATCTAGGTTATGAATACACTTTAAATAGATGAAATGCACCTAAATTGCTACAAGAGAGTAGACAAAAGTTTGGCAAGATGGATCGAAGTCAAATGTGTCAAATCTGTCGATCAAAACTCTCAAAATTCCTTTTGGTGACCCTAAAATGAGAAAAGGGAAAAGCTTATATACTACTAGGGTTCAGGACAAAAAGTGGCAGAAAAACTAGCTCAGCGCGCTCGAGCACCTAGCGAGCGCACCGTAGGCGCCCAACGAGCACCATAAAGGAGTTTGACCTAGGGTTGACCCATGAGCGCTCAAGCGCTACTCAAGCGTAGCTCAAGTGCAGGATGAAGCGCTTGAGCTCAAAGCAAGCGTAAGGCAGTGCACAAAGGCGCTCAAGCGCACCCTACTAGAGATGCTAAAGGAAACACCAACGAAGGCAAAGCGCTCGAGCGCCTAAAGAGCGCACCACGAGTGCCAAATCAGCGCTCAAGCGCCCAAAGGGCGCATGACGAGCGAAGTCCACTGGAGAAACAAGGGGCAAGCCTGAGGGGTCTAACGCTCGAGCGTCTAAAGGGCGCCTAAGGAGCGCTAACCCAGTTTTTGAGCGCCTAGAGGGCGCTCAGCGAGCAGAGCCTACTGGAAGGCATATCACAAAGCCAGCGCTTGAGCGCCTGGAAAGCGCCCAATGAGTACCAAAGCAGCGCTCGAACGCCTCTCGAGCACTCAGCGAGCACCAAGAAGAAAATGTCTAAAGGGATGAAAAAGAGGGGGCATGCACTAAGATGATGAAAATGAAAAGCGTCCCAACCCAATTTTAAACAACAACCAACCAACAAGAAGACGCAGAAAATACAAACATTTGGTGGTTTTGCTTAGACACCCGAAAATTGCCAATTACATTTATAGTTGTGATTAGGGTTATTTTCTGTTTATTTCTGATCTCTTTTAGTTATATAATATACTTCTGTATAAATGTGAATATTCTTACTGAAAGATGCATGAAATGATAAAAAATAAGAGTATATGCAGTTTTTGATGAAAAATAGTATGCTGGTTGTTTTCTGTTTAACCAGTTAGTCATGTTTTCAATATATATTTCATACCCACTCACACACTGGACATTGAAAATGCCTTTGTAATTCCTTAAACATAACGGCCACGACTTTCTATTGTCACGACCATGAGGTTTTACTGTTATTTGCAACGGCCGCCATGTATATTTTCCACGGCTATGAACTTTTCTTTTTCGTTTGTCACGGCTGCAACATTCTGTTGCCATGGTCGTAAGCCTTTTGTTAGACCAGTACTTTCAAAATCATGTTTGAATTTTCTGTTGCCTCTAAATAATATTATATGTACCATGTTTAGAAACCAATGATATTTTTGAAGTGATAGCTAGTTGATTTTGTTTTAAGAAAATAAACTGTGATTTTGCTAAATGATAGATATTGTGCATTCGGCCTATTTGAACTCATTCACACACTGTGCACTGAAATCACTTTCTGGGATTTTTATAATGTCACGGCCATGATCTTTTCTGCTTATTTTGTAGCGATCGTGACCTAGGGTTGCCACGGCTGCGATATGTTATTCTTCGTTTGTGGCGGTTGCTATGTGTGATAATCACAACCGTGATGTTTGTCTTTTATTTTGTCACAGCGGCGACCTTCGGTTGTCACGGCCTTGATCTTTCTATTGATCTAGCATTGCAAATCATGTTCTAGAATCATTCTTTGTCACTGTTTTGAGCCTATGTACAACATGATACACCAGAAACTGTATAGCATCCGCCGTAGGATTTTCGTCTTTCTTTTGATAGGATTCTCTGTTTCTTTTTGCATGTTTTTACTTTGGCTTTGTTCAAATAATAAATGCAGCATGTTTAGATACAAAGACCATATTGCATGACCCATAAGATCCTTCTCTTTCTTAGATAGGATTTTTTATTTTCTTACTTACTTTTGTATGAACTCTCTATAACATCTCGCTCTGTATATGTTACTTTTAAAAAATTTACAACAAGGACAAAAAATAATTAAGTAAAGGCCAATCTAACGATTGGGTGAAAGGGGTGCCTAACGCCTTCTTCTTTCGTACCTTAACACCCGAACCCTCTTTCAACGGTAATACAGACCCGTGGCTCATTTTTATTTTTCTTAATTTTTCTCAAAAATCAAGTGGCAACTTCATTTTTTACATGCGTTCAGATATCTTGAAGTTTTCGTTTTAAAAGAAAAAAATATTTTTTTAAAAATAATGAATATCCGACACATCATTTTTTTCAAACGCACCTGCAAAAACACCCACAGCAGTAGAGAGTGGTGGTGATATGGTGCTGGCAGCAGCGACGGCGGTGGTGGTGGTGTTGGCGACGACGGCTATGGTGGTGGTAGTGTTGGTGGTGGTGGTCGTGGCAACTGCAGCGGCAGTGGTGGTGGTGGTGGTGTTGGGAAGTGGTTGTGGCGGTGGTGAGAAGTGTATGGTATATTAAGGGTAATTTTGGTATAAAAAGTATAAAATATAATTTAATATAATATAATTCTTAGGTGGGTCTCATTGGCATACAAGATGCCTAAATAAGACCTAACCCAAAATCACCCTAAATAAATTATCAAATAGAGACTTTCAAAATTACCCTAAATAAAAAGTTGAAAAGGCTTGAATTGCCAATCAAATCTGAGTAACACAAACACCAAAGCACCTCTAACTACTAAAATTCCCATAATTTGAGTCTAGCTCTTCTATAATTCTCTTAAAATTGAAGAGACTTCCATATGTCATATAATAATAAAGTTGGGCTTAACTTAATGATCTGAATCATATATATTATAGAGCATGTCGATAAACATCATTTTATGTAAGAAACTCAATTTTTAGTTACATGATCAAATCACATATTGCTTATAAAAATAGATAACAGGTAAGACCATTAAGTATTGAACACCAATCAATTTAATTTTTTGTTTAAATAATCTTCTCATGATGCTTTTTTGATTGAATAATCTTTTCAGTATGCTTTATAACACAAATGGATCAAATTATCCAAGTAAATTTAACTTGAACACTATATTTGAACCTTGTAGTTGGCCTCGTGGTTTTGAACTCTTCCCGTTTATACGAGACTCTTACATAAAAAAAAAATTTTAAATAAGAATACTTATCTTTCGATTCCATTTTAGAGACTTATCATCCGTCTGGTTCTACTAATAAGTTTTTGGCCTTATACGTCCCATTTGTATTTTAAATGAGATTGAATATGATAAAATGAATAATAATACTGTGAGTTAATTTAGCTCACGTTTGATTACATTAAAATAAAGAAATAAAATAAAATTTATAGAATTATTTTTGACAGTTATATAAGGAAGATAAATAATTCAAAATCTCATACTAATATTTCTAAGAAAGTCTAGTATTATCTATATCTTGAACGAGTAATTAACAACCGTGAAATTATCTGTATCGAAAGACAAAAAATGAAATTGTGTAACCCACGAATTTTTAGTCCAATCATTTACCCCTTTGTCCTCCAATCCAAATTAGACCATGGCCCCGTTTTGATAAACAATTTATTTATTTATTTACTTATTGTAAAATAAGCAAAAATAGAGATAAGTAAATCCATTTAGTTACCTTGACTTTTAAATAGCTTATTTGCTTATTTTTGTTTATTTGGTTTATTTTTGCTTATTTGCTTAAATAAACAATAATATTTAGCTTAAATCTTGTTTCAAGGTTATTTATTTAGTTTATTGACTTATTTACTTATTAACTTATTTATTTATTTAAAAAATCAAATAAAATTACTTATTTAGCTACTTATAAGTCAAATAAACTAATAAACAAGTTATTCAAATAGGGCCCATATGTCCTATATTGTATTGTATTAGGTCTTTACCCTCTAAATGGTGTTTGTTGTAAACTCGAAACGAAGTCAACTTAAAGGCCGCCGCCATCACCTAAGTTTCGTTACATCATTATTGGCGTATTCCACGCGTATTTCACGTAGACTTAGTGTGTGTTTGGTCTAGTTTTTTTTTATAAATTTTTTTATTTTTTATAAAAAAATAAAATTAAAAAGACGTAAAAAAAAGTTAATTGATTACATCAAGAAGTCAAACAAATAAACTTTTTTAAAAAATTAAACAAAAAATTTTAAAAAAAAATCAGACCAAGCAAAAGCTGACTTGCCCTTCTGAAATAAACGGCATCCTAGTGACTCTAGAAAGAAATTTACATAATATATTTATCTAGAAGATTCCAAGAAAAGATGGGACTCGCCCAACTTGTTGAAAGAAAACGACATTCTAGTATTGCATGGGACCTAGTGATTTATTAAATTCATATTGCAGAATTTAATTAAGTGACAATAAATTCACAAATTAAAACTGGCTTATAAAACCCTCCAAAATCCCAAAATATGTAACAACCGGGTTCAGATCATAGTATTGGCAACAGTAGCCCGTAATATCTTAGGTCGTTAAAATGTTAGAAATCTTAATCCAATCCAAAACCCTAAAAAGGTCCAAAACTCAAAAAGATAAAATCCTAACACTCGAAAAACCTCCCAACATTCTAAAATAAGTAATTATCATAAAATATTAAATTAAAAATCAAAAATAATTCTTCTAAAAAGGGATAAAATGGCCAAAATGCCTTGAGTACACCAAAAAAGTCTTAAAATTTTAACATTTGACACATAGACACCCTAAATTAAATATTTAAATATAATTAAGTAATAAATGACAAAATAACAACAAAAATAACAAAACTACCCCCTAGTAGCCGGTTTTTCCTAGGAGGATGTGCCAAAAAGTCACTTTTTGTATTTTAAGCTCAAAAATAAGAAAAAAATATGCAAATCAAGTATCATTATGACCCAAGATTATTGAAATAATTAATATACATAATAATATAATATTATAAGCTGACAAAAGTAAATAAATCATTATTAAAGTTCATACACACTTAAATAAATTAAAAAATTACATCTTGTCAAATTAGGTTAAAGTAACTTAATTGTCTACACCTAATTAATTAATTATTGTAAAATTTATAATAAATCATGAAAAAGCTATAATAATCATAAACTTACTAATATAATATGTTTTAAGATGTTAGGATACTAAAAAGTTACACCAAAATAATTATTTAAAACCTTTTTTTGTTCAACAATGCACCAAAATCTCATTTAATCAATAAAATAAGGCAAAAAGCAATTTTTGAGCCTCCCAAACAGCCCCCACCGAATTCCCATGCCCAAGATCTGAAATTACCTTTCTCAAATATCCTCCACCTCCCATGCAACCAATGAAAAAAAAGATTTAAATTAAAGCATAAAATGCATTATTACTCCCACTAAATTTTTCTCTATAAATACAAAACCAAACACCCCCTTCCCCCTCTACATATTTCGGTCAAGAAGGTGTGAGAATCCAGAATTTTTATGTTCTTGAGGTGTTTTTTAAGTTTGAGGGAAAAAGGTGGATGAAAGAAAGAGAGAATGAGGAGTCTAAGAAGATCAAGGAGGTTCTATACAGCTAAGTCCACTCACCATCCACCATACTTAGTCTTCAAATAAGTAAGTAAATACTCTAAAACTTCCTAGTTAGAATCTCTACAAACTCGCTCAACCCATCTCTAAAAATAAAACCAAGAACAAGAATTGAAACTAGGAAAGAAAAGGCGTTATGGCATGAAATTATGGACTGTTGAGGTTTTGTGTGACTTGTAGTATGTATGCATGTTGATGTTATTAAGTGTTAACACTTCTAAGAGTTCTGGAATGATGATATATAAGTGTCTAACTCATGCATGTAAAGAGAATAGCTCAAATCTTGGCTCTCCACATGCTAGGTAGTTAGAACACACAATGGCTTGAAATTTCCAACTTTTAGACTTTCTAAAATACCTTGGGATGATCCCTCAAACTATTTTTAAACCCTCTATTATAAAGAGATTCTGTTGTGTGTTTTATAGCTGACTAAACCTATTTTACAAAAGGGTAAATTACATTGACCTCCCTTGAACTTTTGATTAAATACAGTCAACCCCACTCAGATGGACAAATTACACTGACCTCCCTTACAAGCTTAAATGTTATTACAGTCAACCCCAAATCGTTAGGGTTCCATCTGTGAGCGTTTGTGTCATAAAATCTCTTCCCATTTTGCCCTCAGCAGTGATTTTTTCTTTTTTTTTTCTTTTTATAAAATTTCTAAAATAATAATTTTTCGGTTTGAATTCACCAGAATAATTTATCGGCGATCGAAGCCGTTCACTAGCTGCGTTAGGTCGTTAAAAGGGTAGTGAACGTGTCGATCATTCTATTCCCATTTTACCCCTCAACACAGAATTCTGTTTCTTTTTTTTCTTTTTATAAAGTTTATACAACGATAATATTGCGGTTTGAATTTTTCAAAATAATTTACCGACGATCGAAGTCGTTCACTAGCAGCGTTAGGTCGTCAAAAAGGTAGTGAACGTTGTCGATCGATAAATAATTTATATTTTACGATTGATTGTGAGTGTAATAGCTCAAAAAAAAAAAAAGAAAGAAAGAAAGAGGAAGAACCAGTACTGGAACCCCCAACTGCTGCACACACCCATGCCGTGCCTCCATTGCTGGTCACCGCCACCGCCGTCCACACCTGTCGTCGCTGCCTGTGCCGTCGTTATTTGTCGTCGGACTCTCCCCCCCTTCCTTCTCTCTCTCTCTCTCTCTCTCTCTCTCTCTCTCTCT
>JAOTRH010094370.1:0-16329 GCA_034768845.1 Heliamphora exappendiculata
TGTATTGCACGAACTCTTAATCCCGAAGTGATTGATTGATTGTGTTTAGATAGTGTACAGTACTTTGAGTCATCAATAGTTGAGATTTTCTCCATGAGATCAATAATACCGATGAGTTGGGTACTGGCGTTGTTTGTTCGATGATCGATAATCAGCTAATGGAAACCACGCCCGACTTAGGTTGAGGAGTTCTCTATCGTATGCTTTGCTTATAGGTTTGATTATGCTAAATCTGTACAGTGGATCTTTGGATCCGGCATATCAAAATGATAAGCGGTGCGGTTGCAAGGAGAAGAGAATAATTAAATCGAGTTGTCAATAACGTAATTTAATTATCGGGAATCCATATCTTAAACGTGGGGAGAATTCAATGCATTTGATAATTGGAAACTCAGGACATAATTTGAGTTAAGGCCGGGAGTTTAGTAAGGACCTTTAGTGGAATAAGTTCTGGTTCGTGCGAGAAATGATCTAACTCGGGGACAGGGTTAGGGATATCTGGTTTTCTCGCACGGTTAGCCCGAGTCCTATACTTTCTCGTGATCCCTTACGTAGCCTTTTATACGCACGGATATTTTCTTATTGGTTTTGGTAATTATTTAATTTAATTTGAATGCCAGTTTTGCCGCCGGGAACATTTGGAGATTAAATTAAATAATGGAGGACGGTATTGAAATTTGGCACACCTAGGGATCACTCCCTAGGTGGCCGGCCCTAATAGGGATATAAGGATGTTTTATGAAAAATATATATCTCATCCTTGGTTTTAGGGAAGAGATATATAGTTTTCATAGATAACTCAAGTGATATATTTAATACATATCACAAGGAGCAAAATAAGAAACACAATCCCAAGCCCTAGCCGCCGCCCCCTTCTCTCTCCCATTGTGTATTCCTTTGGTTTTGAGAGAGAGGTGTGAGATAGAAACCAAGAAGGAGAAAAATACGAAGATCCGGATCGGTGCCCACTTGCCGGGATCGTCGTGTGTGTCAGGATATACGTGAGAAGATTATTGGGTCGTCTCGGATCATTGTTCTGCATCAAAGAAACTTGAACAAGTTTCTTGAAGGTATATTTAATAACAATATATCAGTTTAATGTTTTCGTTTTTCATGGAAAACGCACGCGCTATTTTTTACAGTCACGGCGCCGGTTCTAAATTTTTCTTTCGCGTTCCAACAGACTCAGTCCTTCTCATGACCATAAACTTACTTGTCGGTCCTCCTCATGACCAAAAACTGACTCGTCGGTCCTCCTCGCGACCCTAAACTGACTCGTTGGTCCTCCTCATGACCATAAACTGACTCGTCGGTCCTGCTCATGACCTTAAACTAACTAATTGGTCCTTTCACGGCCTAAAACTGAATGATCTTTTTTATGATATCAAAACTTTCTTACATTAAATGTCTGCATCATGTTAGCATTTGTTCATGACAAGCATCTGCATCATGTTTCTTATCTTGCATCCTTGCATTTTGCTCCATGAACTACGTTATGGTCTAATCCCTAGCGAAAGGGGTACGTAAGCAGCTCGATGAAAATTCAAGTACAACCAACATCATATGCATGCTTGCATATTTGTGGCCTAAGATTGACGGCTCGGTCAAATGGCTGTTGTCTCTAGATCTTTGATATAACTTACATCACGCGTTGCTATGCAAGTTATATCAAAGAGGGAAAACTATAGACACCTCAATTTGACCCTGCCCAATCTTAAGCGAATCCGATGATGAAAACAGGTGAAATAGTGCTTCAATTCGATCCTCGGGAGGTGATCCAAGCTGGGTAATTGAGCCCGACCATCAAAAACCTTTAAAACAAATAAAATTGTACCGAACCATCGATAACTTGTTGCCCAAGTCATTGGCAGAAGTGGCGACAACCATGGTCATTGTGGCGGCTGTCAATAGAACCTCTTAGAAACCCTAGCCAAAAGTGGAGGCCGCCAACTCCAACATGGCGACCACCAATTCACATTATGGCGGCTGCCAATGGAATCTTGTGGAAATTTTTTCAACCTAGCGGCCGCCAACTTGCATTGTGGCGGCCACCAACTCCAAATGGCCTGACGTGTCCCAAAACGTGGCAGCCTCTCATTGGTTGAAGAACTCTATAAATATTGTACCTTTGGTACGTTTTAAAAGGCAAAAAAATATAGAGTGGTTTATTGAGAGGAATTTTGCCGAATTACCGAGCAATTCTAAGCCCCGACGTCGAAACCCTGCCGAAATACCGAGCCTCTGACGTCTACTTTAAAACCTTGTTTGGATCACCACCCGAGAATTAGATAATTAGAGCTCATTCCACTGACTAGAGGATTCCCCGACAATTTAGGTACCTCGTTTGGATCCCTGATATTTCTAAACTCCACTTCTCTCTCTTGGGGTGATCGGGTTAATATTCATTTTCAAATTCTTCAATTTCATTTATAGTCAATTTCATTTAATATACGCAATGTAGTTTGTAGTTTGTTGATTAATGTAGTTAGGCTATTTAATGTTGATTTCATTTATAGGCTATTTAATTTTTATTTTGTTTCAATATCTTGTTACATTTAATTAATTCATTAAAATAGTGCTAATATATCGCTAGCAATTACAATTTGATAATGTTATTAATTATTATAATCAAATCGCTTACATGAAAATAGTTGTAATTGTCGATATCGCACCCATTTAATCGCTAATTTTCTCTTAATGTTAATTTAGTTCTTTCTTTATTAGTACTTTGTTTCTTTTATTTTTCTTTTAATTTAATGTTCTAGCATTAATTACATTCCATTTCTTTTAATTAGTCTAATTTCTGTTTATTAGCATTTTATTTTCTTTTCTTGTACCATTAATTGAATGCTCCATTTTAATTCTTAGTTTTTATTTAATAGTAATGTAATTTTTTTAGCATTTACTCTTTTCTTTCTTTTTCTTATGTAATTTTCTTTTCTATATTTTTCTTTTCTTTTGAAATTTTAATTTATCTTTAAGTATAAACCCCTTTCTTTCTTTTGTTAGCAAAAAGAAAATTTCATTTGTATGCATTCCTTAATTCTACCTAGTTTATTTCCTACCTAGTTTAGTTTACTTTCTACCTGGTTTATTTTCTACATAGTTTGTTTTGGTATTATAAATATTTTGGTCATTTTTTTTAAAACCATGCCTTTAGCTTATTTTTGCTTGCAATTCATGTTTAGGTAATTTTAACAATTTCTACAATGCTTTTGCTCTTTTACTTAAATCATACTAGTTTAGTTTTGTAAATATTGCATGGGGTATGTTCCATGTATTTTTTAGTTAAAAATTGCATGACACATAACATAGGATTTTATCCATTTATTTGTTTTGATTTGAAGTGTTATGTACATATTTTATGTAGTTTCTATACTTGATTTTGAATGTTCTTTCTTCACTCTCATTTTTTTTATTTGCATGCATTTGACAAATTATATTAAAGAATCAATGATGATTAGTAGAGGCCAACCTTACGGTTGGACGAACAGGGTGCCTAACACCTTTCCCGATTCATATTTTAACCCCCTAACCCTCTTTATCTGGTTAAACGTTTTAAAGATCAGTAGCTATTTTTGTTTTTCTTAGTTTTTCTCAAAACTAAGTGGCGACACTATTTTTACTAAAAAAAGGGTTTTCAAAGATTGATTTTCAAGGTGTTAAATTATTTTTCAAACATCTTTGAAATCCCGTATTTTTGACAATTTTCAAAACTCCTAAATCCCAACGCCACAGTCTCTCCTCCTCATGACCCTAAACTGACTCGGTCCTCCTCATGACCTAAAACTGACTCGGTCCTCCTTATGACCACAAACTGACTCCTCATTTTTCCTCACGATCCTAAACTGATTCGGTTCTCCTCATGACCTAAAACTGACTCGTCGGTCCTCCTCATGACCCTAAACTTACTCGGTCCTCCTCATGACCTTAAACTGACTAGTTGGTCCTCCTCATGACCCTAAACTGACTCGGTCCTCCTCATGACCTAAAACTGACTCGGTCCTCCTCATGACCATAAACTGACTCGTCGGTCTTTCTCATGACCCTAAACTGACTCGGCCCTCCTCATGACCCTAAACTGACTCCTCGGTCCTCTTCATGACCCTAAACTGACTCCTCGGTCCTCCTCAAGACCCTAAACTGACTCCTCGGTCCTCCTCAAGACCCTAAACTGACTCCTCGATCCTCCTCATGACCCTAAACTGACTCGGTCCTCCTCATGACCTAAAACTGACTCGGTCCTCCTCATGACCTAAAACTGACTCGGTCCTCCTCATGACCATAAACGGTGTCACGCCCCTAAACCCGAGATCACGTGAAAATCCACAAAATACCAGTTTTATATGAAAATACACATTTTCATACATTAAAATCCGCCTATAGAAACTAATAGAATACCCAACAAAAGATATCTCTTATAAATGAAAACATATAGTTCCAACATGCATATAGTATATCGCCTTACAGCGTACAAAACATGCCTTCAGGAACAGGCATACTAAAAAGGAAAACTATAAAAGTCTTCTGCCACCGTGGGCACCACCAAAGCTACTCCTCATCCATAGCATCACTTGCAAATGGTTTTACAGAAAATTTCCACCCGTGAGCTGAAGCCCAACAGAAACAGATAATAAGCTGTAAAGCAGAAAGATATGCAACCATATGAGTGGGAGCTAAACTCAACCACAACCCAAAAAGGATTTTTCACAAACCTCAAGTTTTTCCATTAGACTACAGAAGTCTTCCAAAATGGTTTTATTAACATAAAACCCTGTTTTCATTCTTCAAATCATGCGATGAAAATATTGAAAATAACCAACCATAGTTAAGGAAAAACAGTAATCAAACACATTATTTCCTCACGGAATATACCATCGTGGAAAAGAAGAAGAAGGAGATCCTATGTACCGACTCCATCACAAGGGGATAGAGGTACAACTATAAACTCCTACCCATTACCTAGTTCCAGCGTCACTCAAGACCTGCTAGGTAATGACAACTTTTATACGGAGCACCATGACGTAAAAGCTAACTTTACGGGCGATAACCCGAGGAAAAAGAGCACCCAAATCAACCTTCTTTACGGGATCTACCCCGAAGGATAACAAATGTACCTACACTACGCACATTTTTGGACTTTCACCGAGGGCAACTCGTGCCAAATACCTGTCATCCCGGTACATCTAGATAATCTTTTAAAAATCGAACTGTAGCATAAACTACAAAACTTTTTCGTAAATATACATTATACATGTATATAGATCCATCCATCAACATAGAGATCAACAAAACATTTCAAAATATTTTTTTCAAAAGTAGTTATACAACGCATGTATAAGCAAGAGATCCAATCCATGAAATCATGGAGATCAAACCAAAACATGTAAAAACATATTTTTATCAGAACATTTTAGAAAGTGAGCGTCCACCCCAAGGGCTAGCTTCAAACCTCTAAAAACACGTTTTTCATCAACAACCCCTCCTTTTTCTCAACAGAAACCCAACCTCTTTCCCCAAAGGAACCACCAAAATACCAAGGCAAACAGCCAGCATTTTAGTCGACTGGACTCCTCCCCAGTCGACTAAAAAACATTCTGGAAAAACACTATTTTTGAACAGAAAACATTTCAGTCGACTGACCCCTTGAGTCTAGTCGACTGAACCTCCCAACTCAAGATCCAGTCGACTGAACTCATGGGTTCAGTCGACTGATCTTGCATAGAAAATGGTTTTAGCTATGGTCTTGGCCTCCAAGCCTCAAACCAAGCTTCAAAAACACCCGTTTTGATACCTAAAGGCATACCCAAGCCCAATGCTATCACAAGCCATCACCAGAAACACCCAACAACCAATTTCATCCAACTGAAACGCCAAAAAATAGTTTTAACCCAAAACTAGAACTAGAACATAAAATCACATTTCATGCATTTTTAAACGGTGAAGCAGCATAAGTTTACATATAGTAGCCTTATACAGCAGTAGAATCTGAGATCCTACCTCGTTGGGTCAAAATCCTGATGCCTCGATCTACGTGTAAATTCAAATTTCGTTGAAATCAAATTCTGTCCGGATGGATGCGCAGATCACGAAGCAAATAGCAAGGATCGGCTGTTGGTCCGTAAAAAACCAAGCCCCGGGCCCCCGAGAAGTTAGAGAGAAGACATAGAGAAAAAGAAAGAAACTTAAGAGTTAAGTTTTGAAAATATCTTTTAAAAATATTTAACTCCAGATATTTATAGACCTCTAAAATATATTTTTTTTAATTTTTAAAATTCGCACCGTAACTCCCCGCGGCCCCCAGGACCAACCCCGCATGCTTAATTTAACCAAAACTTGCATCAAAACTCATATAGGCATATCAAAGAGAAAATGCTAAAATTGTGTCAAAACACCTAACATGCATATATATATCAAAAATCAAACGGTACATGGTCTCATAAACTGACTCGTCGGTTCTCTTCATGACCCTAAACTTACTCAATTCTCCTATGACCCTAAACTAACTCGGTCCTCCTCATGACCTTAAACTGACTTGTCAATCCTCCTCATGATCTAAAACTGACTCAGTGCTTCTCATGACCATAAACTGACTCGTCCGTCCTCGGTCCTCTTCATGACCTTAAACTGACTCGTCGGTCCTCCTCATGACCCTAAACTGACTCGTCAGTCCTCCTCATGACCTTGGACTGACTTATCGGTCTTTTCACGACCTAAAATTGATCGATATCTTTCTTGCATTATACATGTTTGCATTACACTATACTTGTCATGAATCATATTTCTTATCTTGCATTATTGCATTTTGCCCCATGAACTACGTTTTGGTCTGATCCCTAGCAATGGGGTACGTAGGCAGCTCGATTAAAATTCGAGTACGACCAACATTATATGCATACTTGTGTGTTTGTGGCCTAAGATTGACGGCTCGGTCAAATTGCTGTTGTCTCTGGGTCTTTGATATAACCTGCATCACGCGTTGTTACGCAAGTTATATCAAAGATGGGCAACGTAGACACCCTAATTTGACCCCGCCTAATCTTAGGCGAATCCGATGATGAAAACAGGTGGAATGGTGCCTCAGTAAGTTCCTCGAGAAGTGATTCGAGCTCGGTATTTGAACCCAGAACCTTCGAACCAATAAAATTTTGACGAACCATCGAAACTTGCTGTCCAAGTAATGCGACCGCCATGTTCATTGTGGCAACCACCATAGAACCTTGCAGAAATCCTAGCAAAACATGGCAACTGCCAACTCCCATCATGGCGACCGCCAACCCCCATCATGGCGACCGCCATAGAACTTTGTGGAACCTTTCAAAAACATGGCCACCGCTAACTTGCATTGTGGGGACCGCCAACTCCAAATGGCCTGACGTGCCCCCAAAACGTGGTAGCATCTCATTGGCTGAAGAACTCTATAAATACCGTACCTCTGGTACGTTTTAGAAAAAAAAAGAGTGGTTTAGTGAGAGGAATTCTGCTGAATTTCTGAGCAATTTTGAGCCTCGATGCCGAAACCTCGCCGAAATACCGAGCCTCCGACGTCTACCATAAAGCCTTACCTGGATCACCACTCGATGATTGAACAATTTGAGCTCATTCCACTAACTTGAGAATTCCCCAGCAATTTAGGTACCTTGTTTGGATCCCCGATCTTTCTAAACTCCACTTCTCTCTCTTAAGGTGATCAGGTTTATATTCATTTGCAAATTCTTTGATTTCATTTATAATCAATTTCATTTAATATATGCAATGTAGTTTGTAGTTGTTGTTTAATATAGTTAGGCAATTTAATGGTAATTTCATTTATAGGTTATTTCATTTTAATTTCGTTTTAATACTTTGTTACATTCAATTAATTCATTAAAATAGTTCTACCTATCTTTAGCAATTACAACTTGATAATGTTGTTAATTGTTATAATCAAATCACTTACATGGAAATAGTTTTAATTATCAATATTGCACTCATTTAATTGCTAATTTTCTCTTAATGTTAATTTAGTTCTTTCTTTATTAGTAGTTTGTTTCTTTTATTTTTCTTTTAATTTAATGTTCTAGTATTAATTACATTCATTTTCTTTTAATTAGTCTAATTTCTATTTATTAGCATTTTATTTTATTTTATTTTCTTGTACCATTAATTGAATGCTTCATTTTAATTCTTAGTTTTCATTTAATAGTAATGTAATTTTCTTAGCATTTATTTTCTTCTTTCTTCTTCTTATAATGTAGTTTTATTTTTTTTTCATGTTTTATTTTTTTTCGCTTAATGTAATTTTCTTTCAATGCATTAGTCATATTTTTTTCATTTCTTTCTTGTAATCTTATTCTAATGTTCTAGTCTTCATTTTTCATTTTCTCTTTTTTTTTTCTTTTTTATAGCATTTTATCTTCTTTTATTATTCATTTTATTTTTTTTAATGCTAATGTTACATTTCCTTTACTTTCTCTTTAATGTTAGTTTAAAAGTTCATTCACTAGAATTAATCTAATTTTCCTTTGGTAGTTTTTATTTTGTTTTAATAATAGTATAATTTTTCTCTCTAGCATTTTATTCCCATTTTTTATCATTAGCTTTATTTTCATAAAAAAGATTTATTTTCTGTAACTTGATTTTTTTTTCTTGGCATTTATCCTATTTTCCTTGGTCTTTTTTTTATTAAACCTAAAAATCGCAAAAAAGCATTTTATGTTAGTTCTTATTTTTCTTCTAAATGGTAGTATAAATTTTGTTTTTAGAACTTTTTCGTTTATCTCATTTCTATTATTTTTCTTTACTTTTTTTAAAAACATAAAATGTAAATAGTGTTCTTTCAAGTAGTTTAAATAAGCTTTTTTTTCCTTTTTTACATCTTATTTTTGGCTTAACTAATCTTTTGAAAGCTTTCTTTTATTTCTTTCTTCTTCAAATTAAAATTTTAAATATTTGCTTATTAATACACAAAATGTTCGTTATTAGATTTTATTATTTTGATTAGTTTTTAACATAAGACTTTTTACATGTTTTGCATATGCTTTTAGATAATTTGACAACATGCATAGTGCACATATTAGTTTAGGATTTGATCACTTTATTTTATAATTATTTGGCATATTTTGTAACAATTCATATTTAGTTAATTTTAGCATTCTTTAGCTTATTTTATTCTTTCATTTGAATTATGATATTTTAGGATCATTTTAATAAAATTGTATGAGAGTGTCTACCATGTATCCTTTAATTACAAATTGCATGCCATAGGACTTAGGATTTTTCTTTCGACACTTATTTATTTTTGAGTGTTATGTACATATTTTATGAATTTTTCGTATTTGATTTTGGATGTTCTCTCTTTGCCTCCATTTTCTTTATTTGCATGCATTTGAGAAATCATTCTAAAGAACAAATGATGATTAGTAGAGGCTAACCTTACGATTGGACGAACGGAGAGCCTAACACCTTTCCCGATTTGTACCTTAACCCCCGAACCATTTTTCTCTAGTTAACGTTTTCAAGATCAGTAGTCACTTTTATTTTTCTTACTTTTTTCTTAAAAACTAAGTGGCGACTCTATTTTCAACAAAAGGAGTTTTTAAAATTTGATTTTCAAGGTGTTAAAAGATTTTTCTAAATATTCTTTGAATTTTTTATTTTTGAACATTTTTTTAAAATAACCCTTAAATCCCAATGTCACACCCTTTTCTACATAAATGCAACCGTGTCTCATACCACTTCATCAAGCACATCTGTAAGCCCACATTTTACCATTAAACCACTGACTCTCAGTCAATTTCTTATCCTTACAATGAATCCCACACAACATTTATCTTTACTCACAATACATATATCGGTCTTTCAAATTTATAACATCTCATACTTAATCAGTTGCTTAGTTCCAGACAACTACTAGTTACGCTGTTCGTCGACACCCGTATGTATGCTCACACCTTACTTCTATATCCACATCACACATCTAACAATCCTCTATCTGATAGTATCACCACGTGATTCTCTGATCACTCACCAACGCCACTCAATCTATTCACACTTTTCATATCATGTAATCAATCAAAACCCGCCTTTTGTTTGAACAGTTTCATCGTATACGCAACCCCTCCGAGCATTCTATCCACTCACAATGTACCATGAAAGAACCACGCTACTCAATTCACATACCGTTCCTTTACTCTCCTAACACCCGTGCTAATACACTTATCTCTTCAACACATCAATACCCACTTATCACATTACACTGCCCATGCTACTCATCAATCGAACCTAAGCACTCTTATAAGAAAATTCAATTTTCTTCCACACAAATAAGATCATTCCATTCTGAATCTGACAAACTTGTCAACTCAAACAAATCACACCGATGTTGTCTCTTCAATACCAAATTTCTTGTTACTCACACCTTTATCACATTATCCTGATACTCTTAACTTTATTCTCTATAGCTTGTCTCCCTTTCGAATGGGTACCCTACCGTCAACTTTAAACAAACTGAGCAACTTTTACATCAACATAACACTGTTGGGGTTGGCATACTGAAAATCATGTTTTTAGTATTTAATTTTATAAAATTAGTTTTTTATTTTATGAGAATCTTTATGAGTAATGTATGTGTATCATTTCTTTGATATGCATGGATGTTTGGTATTCTGTGTAGTATTAATCTGGTGTGTAGAGTACGGATTGCACACAGAAGATCAGATTTTAGATTCTTGCAGAATACAAGTTTTATGTTCACAGTTTAGATAAAAATGGACATACCATCGGTACGACTGTGGCACAGAGTTTTAGTAGATCTGTCTTGGTTACAGGGAACAGATAATAGCGTCGTCTATTGTTCCGACTCTCTGTACCAGTACACTTGAATGGGACATTTTGGGTAATTAATTTTGTATTGACTATATAAATTAATTCACACCGCAAGGTTATTATGAATAGTACTTATCTTCTTAATCCTGAAATAATTATTGATTTGTGTATATTTAATATTCGTTATTTTGATTCATTAGAGGGTGTGAATTTTTATGGGTCTATATTCCCGGTGAGTTGGATAGCGGTATTATTTATAGGGCAAATATTAATTATTGATGAAATTCACGTCCCGATGATCGGGATTGACGATACCCCCTTAAGGATAGATATAAGTTTTGACTGGGCTAAACCCTGTAGGTGGATTTATTTATCCGGTGGTCAAATAAGTTAAGCGGAAGGGCTTAAGGAATATCAAGATGCCGATTAAATTAAATTGTCAGTAATTAAATTTAATTGGTAGGTATCGAGAATCTTAACGTGGGGAGAAATGATAAGCATTTAATAACAGAAGATCAATGCAAAAAGATTTTGAGATTATGAGTCAGAGTGCAATTATAGTTCTTTAGTGGTGTGAACCATAATTTAGTATTTTATGAAAATTACAGAAATCGCCCGTAGGTATCTGTGTTCTACTGCAAGTCTTACTCATAATTACTCCACAGGTCCCTACTGTAGCCCTATATATATGCGGGTAGGCTGAATGAGTTTGGATTGATTTTCATATCATTATTGATATATTATTTTTATCTTTCAAGACTTAAAAATATATCGGGGCTCTGCCGGTACGAGTTCTCGGAGGATCATAGCTCACACTATGTTCGAGGATCACGGAAAAAAATACAGTAGAAGATCTGACTGGAGTTTCAACTCGGAATTAAGTCGTAGTTGAAGATTGGATCTATAAGAGATATTCATCTAAATTAACTTTGGTTGCACGGATTTTATTTTGATCGTTCTTCGTCAAAAGGTTTATCTAGAGCCCGTTTCGGCATTTGCCCGCCCAGTTAATTTTTTACCGATTAATCGTTTTAAGAAACAATGATCTTGTCAGTTTTGCCTTCAACAATTGGTATAAGAGCAGTTCTATTTTTTGTTTACGGTTTATCGAGACCGGGTAGATTTAGAACTGTTGCTAACTTTGTTTTGCAGGCGTTCTAATCCCGATTTTATGATCATTATTTATTTTCCTGTTTGTTTGAATGCGTTGATGATGATTAATTAATTTTTTAACCACGGGGTTGACCACGTTCGATTAATTATTTTTAGATTGAATGTGAGCTTACGGGACATAGGTTTCGATGTAAAATAATTTTTTGTTCTTTAAGCTTTTTTTTTAGTTTATTAGAAAGAAAAAATAAGAACATGTATGGAAGAAACGACGGTGGTTAGCGGCGGCAACCGGTGGTGGTTTCGGAGTTTTTAACCGCGGAAAAATTTTTTTTATTGCTTTGCAATTTTTTTTCTCCAAAATTTTTTTCTGGTTAAATAAATAAAAAAAAGGAAAAAGAAAAAGAAAAAGGGAGAAAGTGGCGCAGCAGTGCGCCAAACATGGCGCAAGCAAAAAGGCAGCACTTTCCAAGCCAAACCGCAGCGCTTCAACGCCGCAAACCGCCGGGTCTCCAAATAGGCCAATAAAGTTAAGCCGCACGAGCCAATTGCTGTAGAGGGCAACAGCTTTTTCAAGCTTCAGCGTTTTTCCCAAGTGGCGTGCAAAGCAAGCTGAACCAAGGAAATAAGTCCCCAAGCCGCTGGAACAAAAGCTGAATGCCCGAGGTGTTTTGATCCAAAAGCTGCTGCGGTTTCAAGCAATTCCCCATAGTGGCTAGCTTCGGCATTTCCTAAGTCACAACACCAATTGGAAAAGCCAAAGCTTAGGCAATTACCGCAGCAAACAAACAAAAGGCGGCACATTTTTTTAATTAAAAGGTGGCTGAGGCATTCCCATGGAAACACGCAAGCTGCAGTGCCCAACATTTGCATCCAGCGGTTTCCTAACAAAGCCGAAATTTCCAAAAGTGGCTGTTTTCAAGCAACACGCAAGCAGCGCCCAGCAGAGACTGTTTGGGATTTTTTTTTTTGATGCTTAGGATTAAATGGATCAACATAACAGCTGGCCCAAAGCACAATCCCAGGAGGTTTATTCGGCTTTAAAAAGGTGTTTTGATTGGCTAAGGATTCCCAAATCAAACACAAGCCAGGGTGCAAATAGGATTTTTTTTAAAATCCTAAAGCAACCGAGATAGCTTGAATAATGCAAGCGAGAGACTAGAAGATTATCTTTAAATAGGATACTGAAACTTTTTAGAGTTTCAGTGTGATCATAAAATCGTGATATTTATCTTGCATTTAATTTAATTTTATATTTTAATTGCGTGGATAATAATTATTGATTTTATTTATCATGTTATTTAATTAATTTGAATATTCGGTTTTAATTAAAATATTTTGTAATAAAAAATAAAAATAAGTTTTTTTAATTAATTTTAATTAAATGAAAAAACTTTAGATATTTTATTTTTTATAAAATATCACGTTCAAAGATATTTTTTTTAAAAAATATGATATCTTAGAAAAACGTGAGAATTAATTCCAGATTTTAAATTAATTAAATAAAAAAATATTTAATTAAAATAAATTATTATTTTTCGAAAAATGTGAAACGAAAAATAAAATAAATAAATACTTTTAATTAATACCTTAGCTGAAAAGCTGAAGGAAAAACTATGCATTTATTAAATTTTATTTGTTACGCATTTAAACACGAAAAGATGGTTTAATAAACCAGAATATTTGGAATTGTATATACGAAAAGATGCTTGATTTTTTCAAATCGTGTAACTTTCGAAAGATGGTTTGATAAACCAGAATATTTGAAATTGTATAAACGGAAAGATATTTGATTCTTTCAGATCGTGTGACGTGTGACTTTCGAAAGATGGTTTCATAAACCAGAATCTTTGAAATTATATAAACGGAAAGATGTTTGATTCTTTCAGATCGTGTGACTTTCGAAAGATGGTTTGATAAACCAAAATATTTGGAATCGTATACATGAGAAGATGTTTGATTCTTTTAGATCGTGTGATTTTCAAAATTAATAAATTTATTTTAATTAAACGAACTTTTATAACTCTAAAAAATATTTTAAAAATCTAAGTGGGAGAGAGAATTTATTCATAGATAAATCCCGTGGTCTCCATCACCAGTTTATAGGCGATACAATTAAACCCTGCGTGTCGATAGTAAGGCCTTCCTCCCCAACGGACAGATTAATTGTGGTATCGATAGTACAAACCTCATTTATGGATAATTCTGAATAACTGTTAATGTGGATCACTTCTCCAACTGAAAGGTTCATTGCGAAGCGATTAATTTGGGATTAGGTGATGCTTAACACTTAACTGTTTATAATAGTATCCTCTCCAATAGAGTCACCGCTATTATATATTGGACCGAAAACTATGTCAGCTATTTAATTTTACTTGGCATGGTCTTTTGCCTAGATAGTAAAATTAAAAAGAATTGGCATGTTTGGTCTTATGAAGGATAGTAGACGTCCACCTAACGTGGCATGCTATTCTCGGGTTACCAGGCTGCTGGCAAATTAATTTTAAAATGGTAGAGGGAACCAAATTAAAATGAATTCAAAGTTTTGCTCATCATAATTAACGGGTTTATTTAATTATGTGATTCTCAGGATTAAAATGGATTTCAACCCACTCGCTTTAATACTCAAAGAAAACAAACTTACGGCACCAAATTTTGTTGACTGAAAATGTAACCTGGATATAGTTTTAACTACAAATGGTATTCCTTCAATACCAAAAAATGTGTCTGTTTCAGAAAAAGATTCTTGCTCAGTGCCGAAAGGCATGAAGAAGAAAAAAGTTTAGAAACAAGGAGACACATTTTTCAGGGTAGTTAGTTGGCCACGGACTGGTGTGAAAAAGTCGAAAGGTAGATATTTTCACTGCAACCAGACCCGGCACTAGAAAAAACTATATCCAGTAATTCTCAAAAAGCAGAACAAGCATGGCAATTTCTGTTCACTGGTTGTGGAAACATGTTTAGTGGTGTTATCTACCGGTACCTGGTGTGTAGATACAAGAATCACTAATCATGTATGTAATTCATTGCAGGGGTTCCAAAAAACACGACAACTTAGTAATGGGGAGATTTACCTGCATATGGGCAATAATACAAAGATAACAGCAGTTGTAGTAGGAGATTCCACTCTCAGTTTTGGTAGAGATCACATTTTAATAGTGAGAGATTGGCTTTATGTACCTGCCATTAGAAGGAACTTAAATTCTATTTCTGGGTTGGCTAAAGAAGAATATTTGGTTTATTTTAATAACTCTGTGGTTATTAAGGATAATAGATGGGTTATCTGTTCTGATACATTGGTAGATAATCTTTATATTATTACTCCAATCTCTCCTACATTGCAACTGACTGAAATAAATATCACATCTAATTTTCTATATAAGAGAAACTTTCCTTCTTTAATGAACCAAACGTTTCTTTGGCACTTACGCTTATGTCATATTAATCTAAAAAGGATAAACAGACTGATAGTAGAGGACCTTTGAGTTCATTGGAAGTGGAGACAATTTTGGTCCGTGAATCTTGCTTAGAGGGTAAGATGACCAAGAGGCCATTTTTGGCAAAAGGCTATAGAGTTAAAGAACCGTTAGAGCTGATTCATTCTGATGTGTGTGGTCCTATGACAATTCGAGCTAGAAGTGGCTTTGAGTACTTCGTCAGTTTTATTGATGACTACTCAAAGTATGGATACATTTACCTGATGGACCGTAAGTCTAAATACTTTGAAAAATTCAAAGAATTTAAAGCGAAAGCGGAGAAGCATTTGGGTAAAAGTATCAAATCACTACGATCCGACCGTGGTGGGGAATACCTCTTTGGAGAGTTTAAGGATAACTTGTCATCAGAGGGAATTACATCCCAGTTAACTGCACCTGACGCTCCACTGCAGATTGGTGTAGCAGGAAGAAGGAATATGACTTTTATGGAGATGGTAAGGTTGTTGGAACGCGGAAGAAAAGTTTAGAACTAGTGCCGTGACCGTAAAAAATGGCGCGTGCGTTTTTCATGAAAAACGATAACATTATACAGATATATTACTATTAAATATACCTTCAAGAAACTTGCTCGAGTTTTTTTAATGCAGAACAACGATTCGAGACGACCCAATGATCTTCTCACGTATATCCCGACGCACACGACGATTCCGGCGAGTAGGCACCGATCTGGATCTTCATGTATCCTTGCATTGGTTTCTTTCTCAAACTCTTTCTCACCAAAAAAAAAAATTAATTTACTAGAAGGGAGAGGGGGCGGCGGCTTTGGGGACATTAGGTTAGCGTTTTCTTTCCTTGAGCCTCTTTATTTATATATCATCCATATATCTCTTAAGGTATATTTGGCATCTATATATCTCTTAAGATATAATTGGTATCTATATATATGTATATATATATATCTAAATAATATCAAGAT
>JAOTRH010094381.1:0-16328 GCA_034768845.1 Heliamphora exappendiculata
TCCGTGCAGCACGCACCGAGTCAAATACTAGACAGAATATACGGACTATGCATTCATTCATCACAAATATAAATATGCAAAATCATCTCAAATGTTTCTCATTAATATGCCAGGGATCTAGAATAAAATACATAAAAAGCATGACTTTTTAGTATACATTCCCAACAAACACGTCTTTGAAGAATCAACCTCTATATAGACTGCCTGCGCAGGCAAAGTTCCACTGACACTACTGTCATCTATAAAACATCATATCAAGATCCAACTCCTACTTCCAAAAACTTCGAAACACAACTCTCATCGAACATGATCCACCCCAGCTATAAATGCATAAGACGAGACCAATCCACCATGGAACCTGGTCCTAAATACTCTATGCTCCAGGACATAGAGACTAGCACCCCCGTTTTCACCGCCACATACTGGCTCAATAACATCTCACAATGCACACCAAGGACTATCTCCACGAGTCCAAACACATGACGTCGAACCCCGACACCGGTCACACGAAATCACATGTTCCACACACAAACCTTACTCATGTTTTCACAATCAACTGATGACCACCCACTTTGATACCTCTTCACTATCCTGCTCATGCTAACAATGCCTCACTGAAGCTGACAAGATGCTCATTTATGAGCAACAACATAAACACTCGATTCCAGAGAAAAACTCATTCAATTCACCTGGAATACTAAAGAATGCACTTCACCTAAACCTTCATCCTCTTCTTATCTTCCTTCACGAATTACAATTCTCATCGTGAAAAATCCCTAGGGGTCACACCATTGTCGAAGACAAATTTTCACACCACTGAAATCAACATAGTCACCTAACCACAATGAATCACTTAAGCTAAATATGCCACGCAAATAGAACATCTCATAGGTATCTACTAACCTACACAAACCTAATCATATCTCCCGTGCTACAGCACATCACTACACAACTAACATCGCATCATCAAATCATTGATTCTAAGTCTACAGATCAACCTCAAATCAAACATGATCACCGTCATTCGACATCAACCCCAAACACTCACATTCATACGATAGAGTCAACAATCTCCACCCAGAAAACCCACGAGGAACTCAGTCCTCCTATCAACCGATCTCGATAGTACCCATTTCCTAGGTACAAACTCATGGATCACAACACAGATACTACTCCACGGAGACTCCCATTTCCCCAAAATAACTGGACCAAGAATCAACCAACAATCTCGACAAATACCCTTAACCAAGGTGGAATAGTCCGCACACCCCAGCTGTTCGCAAGACAACCGTATCTTCTTTCTGAGAAAAAAAAGGCCAACCAGAAACCATGACCCAACCTCAACGTACTCCCAATACCCATCAACACTAGGCCACCAAAGAACCCTATAAATCTTACATTAAGGCCTCATCGACTATAGTCACACAGCTACCGTCGACCCCGATCACGATACTCAGATCATCTGCTACACTAAGCTCTCAAGTTTCAGACCTCATTCATACACATATGAACACCATCAATCCTCATACCTCATACTATACATCCAATAAGACTACAAACTCGTCACTAGTCATACATGGCGACATGACGCCAACATTTCCATTGCGCCAAAACCTCACTTCACAAGGTTGTGCTTCACTAATCTAACTCCCACTAGGTAAATCACAGTCATATCACGGCTTCAAGCCCACACTGTCTAAGCAAGTCACATAGGAAGCCCATGATGCCAACAAAGGAAACCCAATCCTGAGACCTTTCATCTAGAGTTACTAATAACTCCCATGACCATGCAGATGCATCCCGTACTTTCGCTCTCTAAGCACACATCAATCATAAACCTCTTAACCTACGATTTCTCTCCTATCACCCTAGGCCACCCAAACCTCACGGTACACTACTGGACCTTATTACTCCACACTTTATTCCCATGGGTAAACAACATACCCACCTCTGAACCTAAGGTCGAACACAAATAACTCTCCAGGCATATCACACTCAGGATATACCGTCTCAACACTAAGCCAACCACACTATTGAACCCTTTTACGGTCCTTTCAAACCTCATACACCCAGCACGATTCCCAAATAAGAGCTCCTAATCACAAGGATAACAACCAAACGACAGACTTGCATTCTCATAGGAATCCCACATAACTAATACTCACTGCGTGTTAGAACCGTAACCTGAACCCTTACACATTCCAACACTACTGCAACCCATACTCATCCCAGCATATTTGCAACTCATACTCATCCCCATATCCTCAAACTTATTTGCTCGTAACTCAATTTCCAAAACTCAAAAAGGTATACAACGTCCAAAGTCATCAGACACTACTCTGACTACTAACCACACCCTGCTAGCAAGGGATATTCCCAAAACCACTTACGTTTCGCCATCTCAACATACGCTCGGCCAAAGATTACTATACTCTCATCCACAATGTTCCCATCTATACCCCATCTCGAGTACACACCTCATGACATATCATGGCTCACGACGTATCTAATTCGTCACATGACCAAAACCACGTACACCAAACCTTAATCGAAAGGGATTACCACTATCCATAAAGCCAATCATGACAACTAATTTTTTAGGGCCTCAGACAACCCATCACTCCTACTCACAAGGCCATCAATAACACAACTTTAACTTCCAGTAGCATACTCCCAAGAGAAGCCATCTACCAAAACTAAGCTACTAACTATGCTTCAACTACACCCAAACAAAACTCTGCTCATACAAACACTCAGCAGTTTACCAACCAAGGTCAACCTCACACGGCTAACTCCAACTCACCAACTAGTTCCACTACGCACCAAGCGATCAACACTCAACCCATAACCTTACCTCTCAACAACCATTAGCAACTGAGCACACATCCAAGACCCAAACCACGACCTCACCCTCTTCAAGGATATACAGTTCATATAGAAAAGAAATATAGAACATAACTTAAGGTCGACCCATCAAGTTATTTCTACCACGTATTAGATGATCATGCTAATACTTAGCCACTCAAGATCATGTTAAACAAACTCCACATACTGAGGAGAACCGACAAGAGGGACGCGTCAATTTGGATAATCTACTTAGATTCCTTGCTAAATGGTACGTCGACAAAACGTATTTCTAAGTTAGCTTTCAAATTTGTTAATCCAAATGCCCGAAGGCAATACTAATCAATCCTAAGGTCCCACCACCATGCTCAAGTATACACAACACCCTCATGCTCAACAAGCTATCATGCTCATGTTATGAAAACACTTAAACACATGCAACCAAGCACACACATCTTTCCTCACATGGTAATGCAACATCTTCCACGACTCTTAGGTATTCGAACCTAGAGCTCTAATACCAAGCTGTCATGCTCCAAAACCCGTGATCATGTGAAAAGCCCAAGAAACCACCATTTTACAAACCAAAACCTTCAAAACGAGAAAACTCCACAGAAACCAAAATGAAAATAAGATTTTATTTGTAGAATAAATCACAAAACACGTAATTTTAAGCCATAAAGGTTTCCCAAAAGAGTTTTCATTCAAAAACCTTCTTTTGAAGCAAAACCCAACTTTTAATCACAGTGGCTATCTGCTCGAGCAGTAAGACACCCGAGTGATTTTCAAGCCAAGAACCAAAAAATCTTCCCAAGTCTCAAAAATATACCTAAACACCTCTTCTTTAAACAAGGATTCAAATTACTAAAGAAAATGTTAACTCAAAGATACAATTTCAGATGAAAACAGACAATGAGTTCAAAACCTTTCGACTGCGTCCAACTGAGGGCTTAATTTAGTACAAAAAAAGAGCTTTTAAAGGAGTAAAAGTCATTCCAAAATCTCCCTCGAGGCACAAGCCAATCGAAAACCTTTTCATAAGATGTTGGACCAACCTATGAAAATCGTAATAATAAACTATAGAAAACAATAACAAACATAGTCTCACTCTCAAGCATATATCATGCATACATCGGCTCCACGACCACAAAAATTGCATTACACATGATTTTAAATCAAAAACATGTTACATCAAAACATGATCTATATACAGATGGTATAACTACCCAACAAGGACAAAATTAAAGGGTCTTGTCTTCAACCACCTTCAGGCACCTCAAGATCAATCTACTTGACCACGTTTACTTGAAAAATATTTTCACAAATCCCACAACGTGAGCTGAAGCTCAATAGGAAACAGACTAGCATGATGTAAAACCAAAGCATGTTAACAGAATAATATGAATATCTCGACTCACACGAGCCTCAAAAGTGGTTTTACTTCTCAAACCATAAGATTTTAGGTCATTTCATATCGTCCAACAGTAATAAGCATACACAACAATGTTCATATGCATGCCGTACTCTTTCACGGTCTTTCACTCTGGGATAATACTAACCCAATCACTCAATTCTTTGCGATCTTTCACTGCTGGACAACTACTTGCCTTAATATGCAACTCATCATGGTCTTTCACCGTAGGACAATAACCTCCCCCAATATTGAAAATTCATCATTGTCTTTCACGGTAGGACAACAACTTGCCCTAATATAAAATTCGTCACACGACACATAGTATGATTTAATAGATATAGGTACGCACATAGCTATGTACCAAGCACCTAATCACACACCATCATATCATCCATGTAGCCACAGAGAGTAATCGACATCTCAATTGAAACGTTCAAAACCAAGCTCAACCCCAAGGGTTAGCTCAAAACCTCCAAAAATTTAGGTTTTCATTGCCTTTACATAAATCTCTCCAATTTTAGGCTACCTTTTCGAAAACCATGGACACCCACACGTCCATCATCTTTGTAATAAACAACAACAAATACAAAACATGCGTTTCTTCCAATAAACATGGTTTAAACACAAAGGTCAATCATTCATGCATTTTAAAATGATAAAAACAAATAAAATTCCACATAGCACCCTTTTAAGATATGAGGGTCTAGGATCCTACCTCATAGAGTCACAAACATGAAAACTTTACCAACCAACGAAAAACTAAAGTCGCCGAAGCACGATTCTGTTCAAATGTATGAGAAGCCGTCTGTAACAATCCAGCTCAAATCCTAGTATTAGCAACGGATAGACAATGAGAACCTAGGTCTCTACATAAACTAGACAAACCCTATGTAACCTGAAACCCTAAATTTGACTCAAAAACCCTAAAAAAGACCAAATACTGAAAGGCAAAGCCCTAACACTCAGAAAAGTCTCGGAACAACTTGAATTAAGTAAATAATATAAAATATTAAATTAAAAATCAAAGATTCCCATAATTAGGATAAAATGACCATTTTACCCCTCATACAGCAAAAAGTCATAAGAATTCAAAATTTAACACATGGACACCCAAAATCATATATTTATATACAATAAATTAATAAAATACAAAATAAAAATAAAAATAATCAAATTGCCCTTGCATGGCCAGCCATCTAGGAGAATGTACCTAAAAAGCTATTTTTTACCGTTTAAAGCTTAAAAATGAGAAACAAATATATAAATTAAGTATTATTTTGATCCAATACTTTTTATACAAGTAATATATATAATAATATAATAATGTAGGTCAACAACAGTAAACAAATAATTATTGAAAGTCTCAATATAATAAATAAGTCAAAAAATTAATTTTTGTCAAACTAGCTTAATTTAGCTTAAAAGCCTATACTTATTTAATTAATTACTATCAAAATTTTGATAAATTATGAAAAGACGAAATTAATTATTAATACATTAATATAATAGGTTTTAGTAGGTTTAGATACCAGAAAGGTACATAAAATTAATATTTTATGCATTTTTCTTTACAAAAATATACCAAAATACAATTTGAAACCCACATTTAATACCAAATTAGTTTTATTTGCTCCTGTCATGACCCAACTCCGAGGTGCATGATTTCCACATGGTAACTCCTTCCTGCTATAACTAAAACTTCTGTAATAAAATTCTCTTGAATTTAGTTTATTATAGATTATCACTTATCCTAAACTCTAAAATAACCTAAGTATATTTTTAAAAAATTTCGGCAAAATTTCTTCTGTTTTCGGATAATTCCAAATTTTTTTTGTAAACCTGTCAAACTCAAATAACAATTTATACTCAAGCACTGCTTGATTTTAACTCACAACCACCATATAACAATTTCATAATTACTAATTTCTCCATCACTGTGGTCTCATCAACTCAAACCAATCCTCCATATACATACTATTTCTTAAGAAAAACTTATTCTGTCCTTAACACTTTGAAACATAAATCTAATGATCAATTACAAAAGACATATATAAATAAAGAGATAAAAATGCATGTTTCTTTATAAGCATCCATGAATTACCAATAATATTACAAACTTCATAATATTAAATACATTATTTAAAATTACAAACTACAAACATCTTTCATACTTCATTTATTTTGATCATTCACCAAACTTTATGTCATGTATCTTCCTCTTTAAACCTGTAAAATATTTGATGCAACCAACGTGAGCCGGAGTTCATAGGAAAAAGACTAAAATAACTGCAATGCATGACTTGTGAGGTGTAGATGAGCAAGATATTATGCAATCACTTTCATTTATTTATTTATTTATTTCTCAATTCACATACACATCCAATTTATATAAACTTCAAAAATGTACATTCATTTAGATTCCTTGGCTTCAAACTTAGTTAACTCATCCACTTAGCTCATCTTCTACTAAATTTTTGTTACTTTCCTTCTCTTTTCCACACATTAATTATACGTTCTCTTTATCATTCTTTAATTTTTTTATTTTTTTTTACTTTTTTTATTTTTTTTTATTTTTATTTTTATTTTCACTTAATCAATTATCCAACAATTAATTCACCTCTTATTCAAATTAAAACCATTACTTTCTTTCAAATTCTTCAATTCTTATTCAACATTTCACTTTCAATTTAATAAATCAAATACTGAACCGACGTAGGGTGCAACTTATAGAAATCCCTCTCTATTCCCCCAATAGGCTACGCGATGCTATTGGGTAATAGATAGCTCTATAACTCACCACTACAATCATCTAAAACTAACGTCGGGTGCAGCTTATAGAAACGCCTCCTTATTTTTCCAATAGGTTATGCGAAACCATTGGATAATAGATAGCTCTATAACTCACCACGACAATACCAGTTTTATAGACCTCACCCGAGGGAACACGGTACCCAAATCCATTTTACAGGGACTAACCTGGGGAAACACGGTACCCGACTAGTGCAAGTTTTCGATTTTTTACCTCGGAGCTGTTCAAGCCCAATTTATTCACATCATTAGCTATTTTTGGTTTCCCAAAGGAACACCCCGGGAGGTGACCCGATACCAAACCATTTTTGGTTTCCTGAAGGAACACCCCAGGAGGCGACCTGATACTAAGCCATTTCGGTTCAATATTTGATTAACCATATTAATATTTATTAATAAACGGGAGTCCACCTCCCCAATTCATAATCATATTTCTAATTCCAATTAACAATCATATTTCTAATTCCATATTATCAATGAATACTATTATTATATATTCATCCAGTTCGTCAATTCCACATTCTTCTTCTCAACTTGTATCTTTCCAATCACATATTAATTACACTTTGTGATTTAAATTTTAAAATCACATATTTTTTTGAAACTTTTAATTCAACATTTCTATATTATTTTGTAAACTCGAGTCAATTTAATTCATTTAACGCAACAAACTAATTTGGAGACTCCATAAGCACATTTTCCTTTTTATTTCTATTAAATCGTTTTACCCATGTATTTGAACTCACTCACTCATATATGACTGAATATCACAACTCAAAGTTTAATCGACATAAAGTATCAATTTCTCAATTTAAACTAACAATTCCATTTTTATTCATTTCATTACACAACCACATAACCCAATGGTCCTAATTTCAAATAATTAAGTTACAACTCATCAATTCGATACCTTTGTTAATTTCATTTAACTTATTTACTTAAGTCCATTTACAGCCCATTCACAATGAAATTCTTACATTCTAATTACCTTTCACAAGATTGACAAACGTCAAAATTTTAAGTCACCCTCGTCGAGGAAGTTACCCATCGTTGCCCACTAATCTACATATTGTTCAAGTGTGTCATATTTAGCACTATGTTCTAACATTTCATTTAATTTATCAAGAGACAAATTCATAGTTCGTTGAGTCCCAAAGTTTAGGCCCTTCCACAAGTATTTCAATATTCCACTTTCTAACACATCTTCAAGAGTTTGAAACTTTACTCTAATCAACATTGAAGTTCTTTCCAAACGCTTTCTTAATTTTTCCTTAGATTTGATCTACCAATCATCTATCAACATGGCACTTAGTTTAATTAGTTCTCCTAGGACCTCTATTTCACCATTACACAAAATTTTCCATCATCAACCTCTTTTTTTTTTATACTCAATTTACCAACTCATGACATCAATTTGGGATTCAATCAAAACTCTCACAATTTAAGTTTAAGCTAACAATTAGAACTCAAACTTTCAAAATTTTAAGTCACCGGGTTTAAATTATCGATTCCAAGTTCTGTTTACTCTCCTAAAATTTTAACATAATAATCTCCAATCTTGCCATTGGATTCTAAAATCTAATTTGCCAATCACAATCTACTTAAACACTCGAGATCCCTAGTCTTGTTCTTTCTTTATGAATTTAATAGAAACCAATTACTTAGCTTATGGTTCATACTCTTTAAGTCCCAAATCTAGCCAACTAAACTTGCACTTAATCTTTAATTCATAGATTAACAAGCTATATGGTTAAGCCTTTCATTACTTCTCCCATATTTTAACTTCTTATCCAAAAGCCACGAATTAAATCAATTTCATGACAGTTAACTAGAATTTTATGAAAATCCTCCAAATCTCAAGTTAAACTGTAGTTCCAACTCTCCAATTCACCCATTTTCAATAACACCACCACAGTTATCACTCCTAGGTTCCAATTTTGATATGTCAAATAATTACTATAAAGTTTAACCCAACATTCCACAAATTTGTGGAAGTTTGGCTCAGTCATATAACCGTTAGGCTTTCAGAAGGTTAATAACCAAAATCAACACAAGTAAAGCAAATTACCGAAATTAGTCTAAATCCTACCTATGGACGCCTCCAAAGATACGAATTTCACCAAACTCCCGAAAGCCTTAGGTCTCGGTTATCCTCAAGTTCAACTCTTTGTTCTCCATTTTTGCCTTCGTATAATCGTTGAATTGCTTCGCGTACTGTTCTTCGGACGTCTTCTCTCTATCGCAATGAACTCTCGGATCTTCTTCCAATTGAATGATTTGAACTCTCCAGTCCTCTTCCCATATTATACCGATCTGCATATAGGCACGAAGTAAACCCTAATTCCATTTCATGTCTTACCCCTCTTCTTCTCCACACAGAGAAGAGAGATTTGTTCGCCGCCAAAATTAAGAGGCGTCGCGGTTTGATCATCGCCGTCGTTCACCCTCCTTTACATCTAGCTCCCAAACACAAAATCTATGAAACCCAAAAAGAGAGAAGAAATAGAGGAGAGGGGAATGAAGGGAACTGAGAGCTTGAAAGCTCTGTTAAGGGAGATAGAAATAGAGGAAGTGTAAGAGAGGCGAGAAGGGCGTCGGGTCCAAAGGGATTGAAAATTTTGGGAGGCTCCGTGTTATTTATTTTCCATTTATCCTTTTTGATATCTCTCAAACAATCTTCCAAGTTCCCAATACATAAATCAGTATAAATGCAATGGAATCAAGGAGTTTCAGCGCCACTGGGACTTGTTTGGTTGGGGCTTACTGTTTTCTTTTTCCTTCTTCATTATTCTAGAGTTTCTTTTAAAAAAATTAATAATTCATTTTATCCCCCAATATATATAAATTCATAGCATTTATTAAATCTTCCAACATTATCGAATTAATCACACACTAATACTTCAGTGCCCCGTCACACACCTATTATGTATATATTGTTAATCCCCCAAGATAAATAGCATTAATTTTAATCGAAAAAAGACAATTATTTAATTATTTAAAATAGAAATGAACTTGGTCACTATAGCCCCATAAATTGCCATGGTCGAAACCCCCTGCCCCAAATCTGATTTTTGTAAGTCATAATTAAATCCCATCTCCCATGCAACCAATAAGGAAATTTAAAAATCACAAAAATGCATAAGTATCATAATTATTTTTATTAACCCTTTTTCCTATAAAATGATACATAAACCCTCCCATTTCTCCTTCACATTCTCGGTTGAGAGTGAGAGGGAGAGACCACCAAAAATTTCTCTAAGTGTTCTCAAGAGAGAAGGAGAAGAAGGAAGGATGAGAGAAGGAGAAGCTAGGAGGAATCAAGGAAGAAAGCACTAAAGTCAAGTCCTATTCTCCTTCAATCTTGTAGCATCAAAAGAGGTAAGTAAACTCTCTAAAACCCTCTGATATTCTCCCATAAGATAACCTTCAATCCATCTCTATAATCAACCCTAAGAAGATAAAACAAAGAACAACTCAAAAAGGCATTCTAAGAGTAGTTTATAGGCTGTTTATGTATGAGCAAGCTTTGCATGTGTTTGCATGTGTGTATTTTTGAGTTTTATGGCTTAAACATGTTCTGGAGTTTTGGTTTATGTGAGTTTATAACATGCATGCAAAGAAAACACAATAAAAATAGACATCACATGAGCTAAGTTATTAAAAGCCTAAGTTACATGCTTTTTTAGGCATAGCAAGATTCTGCCACCAAATTTAAAATACCATAACTAAATGTAGAAAAATGGTCTTAAAGTAATTTCTTTGTCTAGATTTAGATTTTCGAGTTCTATTTCATACAAAATTGGTTTGAAGTGATTTCGTTTGGCAGAACTCCATATATGTTATTTTTTTCTAAAGAGTGTCAGATCTTGACCACTCTGAGCTGCAGACCTAAAAACCCTAAGTTAGAGTAAGAACTGAGCTTACATCAAAATATAAAACTTGTAGAGGCCATATTTATCTTTGTTTGCACCAAAAATGAGACAAAGATAGGAAGGCTTGATAGGCCAAAACACCTTTTAAAGCCACTATTGAGGTTTAGTGACTAACAGACCTCTCTGTCATACATTTTTGTGAGACCCAAAATCCAACTTTTTATAAGCCAAATCCAAAAGTGGTAAACATGTAAAATGTAGCTAACATATTAAACTAAATACTGAGCAAAAATCAGCCCACAATACCTTGGCATCATACCCCAAACGTTTTGAGCAGTCTCTGAACCTTTTTAATAAATTGGCCAAAATCTCAAACTTTTTCCAAACAACTTGCTTTAGCACAAAACATTAAATTTGTAGGGGACACTGTAAACTAAAATCTCACCAAGAATCAAACCTAGAGCCCTTGAATTGATGCCCCAAAATAGTGGCCAACAGATGCCCAATTTCTGTATTTTTCTCTGCAAAATGCTGAACGATTTTTACTTAAATAAAATAAATGACCCCCATGCTCTAGGATCTAACCTTAGTGATAAACATGAAAGTTATTAGAAATATTTTTATCTAAGATGTGTTAAAATATCAGGAATTAAATCTAAGTCTAAGTACTTCAAAACGTTGTCGTAACTTTAAGACTAGCAATGAAACTTTTACCTAAAATTGACTAAGTGTTCGAATGACGTGTTACTTATGAAACTTGAGTGTGTGAACCTTATATAAACTTTTTAAGTAATTAGTATATGAAAATTATGCTTTTGATGAAATGAACTCATGCTAATGGTTCAATTCTATGTCGCATAAATTATGCTTATATTTTGCATGCTTGTACTTGAGGTTTTAGCAAGTTGTACCCTATGCTATACCATGACATGCTATAATTAATTGTACATGAGAAACATAATGCACATCATTAGCATTCCTACATTGCATCTTGAGTTATCAAAGTCCTTCATGCCTTTCAAATTGGGTTGGGTGACATGGAAATCAAATTCAGTGGTTGTGGGTCTAGTGCGTCCTTGGTTGCCATGTTTGAAATGAAATCAGAGGTTTTTATTATAAAATGGGGAATTAGGCACCATGGGTCCGTCACTAGCTTTAATTAGACTTTGGGTTAACACCAAATGAGTATCCTTGTTCTTAAGGTGGGATTAGTCGACTTAGAATAAGGATAGGTAAAATTGGATAAAGATCGATCCCCACGCCGTTGCGAATGAGTAAAACAGTTATGGCATAAAGCCCGACAAGGCATTTACTATTCGCAACTAGGCGAGGATAGGTTCGGTGATCAAGAGTCATCAAGTCTACTTTGTAATTCTTAGCGTGAAATTCATGATTTTGTCCTGAAAGTATATAGGGTTGGGCTACTACTTTGCACTCATCCGCATCACGTACTCACACCACTGCTCTTATATGTGCTTGTTCTGTTGAAAATGATAAATTGTCTCTCTCTGCCCCCTTAAATTTGTATTAGAGATTAGACGATATGTATTGTAGGATATCTTGTTGTGAGTTTGTTAGACAGTTTAGGGGATTTGCTTTTGAGCTTCGGCACATGGCATTCATGCCACAAATGAAGAAGAATGACCTTTTGACGAAGGCATATTCGTTGAGGAAGAAGACTACGAAGAAAGGGGAGAGTGGTAGGAGCCGGTTAACCCCAACAACGCAGCTTGAAGACGTAGGACATTTACTTTTTGGATCTTTTGTTTAGTTTTCGACGGGCATATTGTAACTTTTGTTAAATTTTTCTTGATGACTGTAATTATTAAGTATTTTGAGCAAACTCTGAATCGTTATGATGTAGTAACTATCTTATGTATCTATGAATGTTCGGCTAGAATATGTCCCTTATTTATAGTTACATATGTCCCTCCGTACTCGGAGAACGGGGTGTCACACCCTCGGTGAGTACATCTAGGATTCGCCCTTCAATCACCAAGATTTGAGCCCAAACACACCCAAACCTATAGTGAAGATTGAGATTTTGTGTAGATAGAGAAGAGAAACTTGCAAAGCAAGCTTTGGTTCAAAAACCAAGGCATGGGCTATCTTTATAAAATCTCATGCCCAGTTGTCCGCTTGAGCAAACAGGGCTTCGCTCAAACAGTCCCTCACCAACCTAACTCTCAGCCACTAGCCTGCTCAAGCGGCCATCATTAGGTGAAAACCCGAACAAAAGAAGTAGGACCAAATTAGTAAAGGTATGTCACCTTCCTTCACATGCTTTTCACAAATCTTTATCCGAACATCCCTTATAACCTCATCCGAGCTCAAAATGCTCACCTAAAAAAATCACCAAGATCAAGTTTTAATTTTGACTCCCGTCAACACTTAATCATTTTAAAATAAAATGGGTCAGAGTCTCATTATATGGCTGGGAGTGTAATTATAATTCTTTAGTATAATGAATTATAATTAATATTTTTATAAAATTGCTTCTGGATTGAGGTGAATTTTTATAATTACATTGGTAGTCCAAGTTATATTTACTCTATAGGTCCTTACTGTAACCTATTTATATGCTATTTTGAAATCCTAACCACCATATATACGTTATTACACAGTTAGTGTGAGACTCAATTCCTTTGTTTTTATAATATTAATACATGATGTGTTGATTATCGTTTTGATCATTATAGAAAAGTATGGTTCTATTTGTTTTACGTATGTGGGTTTCAATCCCAATCCTGCTTGGGCCTTGTAGCAAAAGTTATTCTTTCTAGGATAGGACCGCTCGATTGATCCTTAGATCGCTCGAGCGGTCTATGTGCGTAGGCTGAGTACAAGATAGCTCATTGCTTTGGTTTTTGAACCAAAGCTTGTTGAACAAGCTTCTTTCTCTATCTCTTAAAAGAAAGATCAAATCCTCTGCCTTCTCTCTAGCTTTTGGCTTAGTTTAAGCTCGGTTCTTGGCATTGGGATAGTAGATCCTTGATATATGCGCTGTGGGTTTCACGTTTATCTGAAAAAAAATCTCATTTTAGCAACTTTAATTTTTTGCCAGTGTTTAAAACTTTGAGTTTTTAACTTTTTAAGGTAGGATTCTAGATTATCTTGGCTTAAAAAGGTGTTACATGTGACTTATATGCATTTTTACCATTTTAAAATGTTATAAATGTTTAACTTTGTGTTTAAACCTCGTTTAGTTGGAAAAAAAGGATGTTAGGCATTTTTATGGTTTATTACAAAGTTAGCCGATGTGTGTGTCCATGGTTTTCGAAAAATTGAGCTTAAAAACCTGAAGAATTTATGTAAAAGTTGCGAAATTATGGTTTTTAGAGGTTTAGAGCTAACCCTTAGGGTTGAGCCTTGGTTTAAGGCTCTTAAACAATTCGATTGAGATGGTAGAAACATTTTGAAAATGTTGATCAATTTTCATGGTTATATGGAAGACATGGCTGGATGCCGTTAGATATTTTGTATGTGGCTTTGTGTATGTACAAGCATTTTTGTAGTTGGGTTGTTTTCCATTTTAATGATTCCATAGATGTGCCGTAATAATGTGTGTGTACTTGTGTCGCTAATGCTCCTTAGTGAAAGTTTAAAAATTTTATGCAAGTAGGTACTTCATTCATTTGGGTTAATCCCTGTAAATCAAGTGGTTGTCCCAGTGGGAGGCATTTATTGTTGTAGCTCTGTATAGAACTTGTCATTACCTAGCGGGTCATTAGATGCCCCATACCTAAACTAATCGGCGAGAGTTTATAGTTGTTATCTTTATCCCTTGTGCGACAGAGTCGATACATAGGAATAATTGCGAGTTGTGAAAACCTGGTTGGAAAATAACATGTTTACATTTGATAAACTATGGATGTTATGAGATTATATAAAAACTTGTGATTTTGATGATGAAAAACCTATTTTGAGGATTATGTAGTCAAGTTGTTTATATTATCCGTGATTGCATGTTTTGCTTTTACTTCTTGATAGTTTATTCTTATTGGGCTTTGATTTTTGTTGTGGGATTTAAAAACTTTTCAGGTGACATAGTTGATCACATGAGTTGATCTCGGTAAACCCCGCATGAGGCGAAAATAAAACTCTCTTTCATCATTTTTAGTAGCTTTTGTAACACCCTGGTCCAGGCCCTAGTAGTAACCACCTAGATTATAACAACCTCGCTTAAACCCTAGTATTAGCGACGGATAGATAATGAGAACTTAGGTCGCTATATAAACAAGAAAAATCCTAATTAGCCCAAAAATCTAAAATAACACGAAACCCTAATTTTGACCCAAAAATTCTAAAAGAGACAATATTCAGAGGCAAAGCCCTGACACTTAAAAAAGTCTTGGAATAGCTTAAATTAAGTAAATAACATAAAATATTAAATTAAAAATGAAAATTTCTATAATTAAAGTAAAATGACCATTTTGCCCCTAGTAAAACAAAAAAGTTTTAAAATTTTAAAATTTGACATATGGACACTCAAAATCAGATATTTATATACAATTAATTAATAAACTATAAAATAACAACAAAAATGACCAAATTATCCTTGCATGGCCAGCCACCTAGGAAAATGTGCCTAAAAAGTTACTTTTTACCTTTTTAAGCTTAAAAATAAAAAATATATATATAAATTAAGCATTATTTTGACCCAACACTTTTTATACAAGTAATATATATAGTAATATAATAATATAGATCAACAAAAGCAAACAAATAATTATTTAAAATCTCTACACAATAAATAAATTAAAAAACCAATTTTAGTCAACAGCTTTTTATCTTCCCAAACACTACACAGCCGAACCACACTGCCCCAAAATCTGAATTTGTAAGTTCATAGTAAAGCCCATCTCTCATGCAACCAATGAGATTCAAAGAAAATTCAAAATTTAAATTTTTATAATAATTAATCCCCATTTACATTTTCTTCTATAAAAACATGGCCTAAGCCCCTCCATTCTCCTTCATGTGGTACGATTGAGAGGCTGAGAGAGAGAGTACAAAAATTATCTAAGTGTCCTAGGAGAGAAGAAGGAGAGAGGAAGAAAAAAGGAAGAAAGAGGAAGGAGGAAAGGATCAAGGAAGGAGCATTGAAGCTAAGTCCTATTCTCCTACAACCATTTGAGGTTCCAACAAGGTAAGCAACTCCCTTAAACTTTCTGATATTCTCCCCTAAGATACCTCTCAATCCATCTCTATAACAAACTCTAACAAAATAAAATGAAGAAAGAGTCAAAAGGCGTCGTAGGAGTGATTTAGGGACTGTTTATGTATGAGTAAGCTTTGTATGTATTTTCATGTGTGTATCTTTGAATTTTATAGCCTAAAAATGTTCTTAAATTTTGGTTTATGTGAGCTTGTAACATGCATGCAAAGAA
>JAOTRH010094392.1:0-16328 GCA_034768845.1 Heliamphora exappendiculata
TCAGCTAAGGTAGTGATTAAAGGCATTTATTTATTTTATTTTTCGTTCCACATTTTTTGAAAAATAATAATTTATTTCTATTAAACATTTTTTTCAAAACAACTCATTTTTAAAAAAAATCATCTTAAACGCGATATTTTGTAAAAAATAAAATATCTAAAGTTTTTTCATTAAATTAAAATTAATTAATTAAAAAAACTTAATTTTATTATTCATTACAAAATATTTAAATTAAAACCGAATATTCAAATTAATTAAATTAATAGGATAAATAAAACTAATATTTATCATCCACGAAGTTAATAAAAAAATAAATTAAATACAAGAAAAATATAAAATCTCGATTTTATGATCCATCTGAAAGAGTTTCAGTCTCTTGTTTTGTAGAGAAGCTGCAGCAATTCTTTTCTGAATCAGCTGCTTGTATCTAAATTGTATCATAATTCCTTGATACTATCTGATATATCAATATATATCATATCAGTCTCGTATATATCAAAATATACATCAAACCAGCCCCAGGAGAGAGAAAGTTTCCAGACTACCACCAGCCACAGTCGGCGCCGCATTGCCGCCGCCTTCAGGCGGTTCTTGCCGCCTCATCCGAGCTCTGTTTTTTACGAGCTTTATATCAATGGAAAGCCCTCGAAATATGGAATTTTTTTGTCAAAAAATATGCTGGAAACTTGCTCAGAAAATGGCCGAAAAAATGGCCCAAATCTCAAAAGACGCTGCTGTCCGCCACAGCACTCCGCAGCCAACTTTTCGAGGCATTTTTAACCTCTTTCCGAACTCGGTGTTTGACATACTTTATATCAAAAGAAAGCTCTCAAATAGTACTATTTTTCTATGAAAGAATCTGCTCGAAAACAGCTCGGAAAATAGCCAAAAAAATTTCTGAAACGGACTGCCGCGGCTCACAGCGCCGCCGCCTTTAACGGCCAACTTCCCGAGGCTGTTCCGGCCTCATCCGAACTCCGTTTTCGACGTACTTTATATCAAAAGAAAGATATCAAAAAGTACTATCTTTATATCAAAAGAACTTCTCAAAACAATTCAAAAACTGTCAAAAAACTGCCTAGAAGCTGCTGCTCTGGTGCCGCCGCCGCAAAAAAAAAATTGTTGATGTTTTTTTCTTTTTTTAATGCATTGTTTGGCCCAATTTTTTTTCTGGTTTTGACAATATTTTGAGGTATATTTTAATTCTATTTTATGTTTAAAAAACTTTCCAAAAATAGTCCTAAAAATGGCCCAAAAAATCATAAAAATTGCCGCCGAACTGCCGTCGGCAAAGCCGTCGGAACCGGGCTATTTTGGTGATTTTTTCTTACTATTTGGACTTATTTTTTATGCTGTTTTTTATACATAAATACTGTAAAAAAACTCACCAGGAAAAACTGTTTAAAACTATTAGAAAACTTACCGCGATTCGTGGCCCGTAAAAACCCAAACTACCGCCAGTGCCACCTCTGTTTTTCGTGTTTTGGACATATTCAACATTTTCTTAAATAATCTAAACAAATATTTAAAAATATAAAGTTAGCTATTACATCGATCCTATGTCCCGAAGGCTCACATTCAATATATCACGGTCAACCCCCTGATTAAAAAATTAATTAAATCATCATCCGCACATTCAATCAAACATGAAAATAGAGGATGATCATAAAATCAAAATTTATAAAGCCTGCAAAACAAAGTTAGCACAGTTCTAAATCTATCTGGCCCCAATAAATCGTAAACAAAAAACAAAACGGTTCTGATACCAATTTGTTGGAGGCAATACTGCCAAGATCATTATTTTTGTAAAACGATTTTCGGTAAAAAATTAATTGGACGGGTAAACATCGAAACGGGTTTCAGATAAAATTTTTGATGAAGAACGATCAAAATAAAATTCGTGCAACCAAAGTTAATTTAGAAAAATACCTCTTGTAGATCTAATCTTCAACTATGACTTGATTCTGAGTTGAAGTTTCAGTCAGATCTTCTACTGTATTCCCTTACGCTATCCTCGAACGTAGTGTGGGCTACGATCCTCCGAGAACTCGTATCGGCAGAACTCCGATATCTTTCTTCTTGAAAGACAAAATATGATAGCTTTGATATATGATATATGAACTATCAATCTCAAACTGGTTCAGCCTACCTGCGTACATATAGGGCTACAGTAGGGACCTGGGGAGTAATTATGAGTTAGACTTCCAGTGGAACACAGACACCTACTGGAGTTTTCTGCAATTATGGAAAGATATGCAGCGGTTTCTAAATTTTTTATAGAACACTGAATTACAGTTCACACCACTAAAGAACTATAATTGCACTCTGACCCATAATCTCAAGACATTTTTGCATTGAACTCCTGTTATTAAATGCTTACCATTTCTTCCCACGTTAAGATTTTTGATACCCGTCAATTAAATTTAATTACTAACAATTTAATTTAATCAGCATCTTGATATTTCTTAAGCTCTTCCACTTAACTTATTTGACCGTTAGATAATTAAATCCACCTGTATGATTTGACCCTGTCAAAACTTATAAGCATCCTTAAGCGGGTATCGTCAATCCCGATCTTTCGGAACGTAGATTTCGTCAATAATTAATATTTTCTATATAAATAATACCGCTATCCAACTCACCGAGAATATAGACCCATATAAAATCGCACCCTCTAATGAATCAAAACAACGAATATTAAATATATACAAATTAGTAATTATTTCAAGATTAAGAGGATAAGCACTATTCATAATAAACTTGAGGTGTGAATTAATTTATATAGTCAGTAGTCAGTACTAAATTAATTATCTCAAATGTCCCGTTCAATACACACAAAGTGTACTAGCACAGAGTCAGAACAATAAACGATGCTATTATCTATTTTTTGTAACCAAAACAGGCCTAATAAAACTCTGTGCCACAGTCGTACCGATGGTATGTCCACTTTCATCTAAACTGTGAACATAAAACTTATATTATGTAAGAACTTAAAATCTGATCTTCTATGTGTAAGTCGTATTCTACACACCAGATTAAATACTATACAGAATATTGGACATCCATACATAACAAAGAAATGATATGCATACATTGCTCATAAAGATTCTCATAAAATAAAAAACTAATTTTATTAAAATAAAATTAAATACTAAAAATATGATTTTCAGTATACCAACCCTAACACGATGTCCACGCGGGGAGGATGAGGTCGTGGTCGAGGCAGTGGCCGTGGTTTTGGCAGAAGAGACATTCTAGTCCTAGATATTGGGGATGCTAATGCACCCCAGGGACCTGTTGACGAAAATCTATTGTGTGAGGTGATCGGCCCCATTCCGCAGCTGGCTGAGGCCTAATGGGGAGAGAGAGTGTACCTGAGCCGAGGACGATGGTCGCAATGTACGAGTTTCGACGTCTGGACCCTCATACCTTTTCTGGGGATCCCAACCCCACGGTAGCCACTGAATAGCTGGAGCTAGTCACTAGGATCTTGAACACTCTTTAGATAGAGATGATCTAAGAGTTACTTTTGCTGCCTTCCAGCTGAGGGGAAGTGCTCACATGTGGTGGAAGTTTGCCAGGACTACATTCAGAGGCACTTGGGAGGCATTCACGAAGGTATTTATGGAGAAATACTTTCCCGCAACTTTGAGGGATCGGTACAGAGAGGGCTTCCTTTTCCTGACTCAGGGGACGATTACAATAGTCGAGTATGAGGCTGAGTTTACTAGCTTATCCTAGTTTGCACAGGAGATTATACCCACTAACAAATTTTGGGCGAAGAGGTTTGATAGGGGTTTAAGGCCCGATATCAGAGATCGAGTGGCAGCATTCAGGATGCATATTTTTATAGAGTTGGTGGAGACCGCCATGAAGGTGGAAGACACTCTGAACAAGACGCGTAGGGACAGAGACAGTAGTAGTCAGTAGGGCGGGGGAAGTGCACAGTCCTAGGGATGCAATGATAAGTGTCAACGGACGTCTGGTTTGAGTTCGTATCCAGTGGGGTCATATCAGCCACAGTCTTCTACATCCTCACTTCATGTAGTCTCAACGGGAAGGCCATAGTAGTATGAGTTCTGTTGCTTCTGATGTAGGCAGCCCGAACATCGTGTAATGGATTACTCTCAGTGGAAGCAGTCCCAAGGTTCAATATCGATTCAGTCATAGGGGAGGGAGTCACAGATTTGCTATGGATGCGGCCAGCCTGGACATATTCATAGGGATTGCCCCTAGATGGAGAGTGCGCCGAGTACAACGGGCACGCCAGAGGGTTCATTTGTGCAGGATCAACAGCAGCATCCTATAGGTCAGACTTCCTGAGCGACAGATATTGGAACTTCAGTACAGTCGGTACGACAGCTGGCAGCGCCAAGCTACAACGGATAGGGTAGCGCGACATTGCCACAAGCGTATGCCCTTATAGCTCCCAGTTCTGCTAGGATACCGATCGTACTAGATGATTCAGCTATCACTACTACAAAACAATTGAAACATCACCCCTTAAAAGTGTGATTATAAGGTTATAATCACGCTTTTCCAAGCATGGTGTATGCGGGTGTGATATAAAGTTCAGACTTTTTATCACGCTTTTTGCGGATGATTAAAAACATTAAAAAATGTGATTGAAAATAGAATTAGTGTAATTGTTAAAACTTTAAAATCTCGATTTTGTATTATCAACAACGCTTTTTGTGCATGATAAAAACTAAAAAGCGTGATTAAAAATAACAAAAAACGTGATTAAAAATAACAAAAAACGTGATTAAAAATGAAATTAGTAATTGTTAAGTTGTTTTCGCATTATTGACCACACTTTTTGTGCGTGATAAAAACTAAAAAAGTGTGATAAAAAAATGTGATTAAAAATAACCACTGCGCACCTAATGTTATTTCGAGTCTTTTTTCACCTATAATAGCCCTGCCAACTAATACAATTTCTGACTCATCAATTCTAGCTAGCTTCGAATCTAAGTTTCTACTTATTTAGTTTTATCATATCTACAAAGCATAAACGTGAAACATAAAAATCAACTATAAAATAGCGTTTCCAACAGAATGAACTCCAAGTTCCAAACACAAGATAACAAAAAAAATTACCATGACTGTAATAAAAGAATTCATTAAATTTTCAAATAAATATATTCACATGACACTCAATAATCTTTTGATTAATTGTACCAAATTAAAGAAAAAATGTCTAATAATTTAAAAATTGTCACAATACAAATTAGGAGAGTTCTTGCTAAAGAAAGGAGCAGCAATTCCACTAAATCCATCACTTGAATTAGTGTTGAAAAGAACAATACTAGCCACACTCTGGAATCTGCAAGTTAGTCAAATTCAAAAGATAGAATTAGCAGGGAACAAAAAAATAGTAAGCAAGTTGCTCAAAAAATGAAAAAATAAGTAATTACTGTAACCCCAAAATCATATATTCTCATACAGGACTAAAAAGTTAAAAGCCTTATGCACAAATTGTCACGATCTCAAACCCAAGGCGTGTGATCCTCACATTATAACACATTCTCCCTATGACTAGAATTTCTCTTATGATATTCTCTCGAATTCTTAACTCATTTTAAAAGGAATAATTCCCAAATTTATAAAATAATCTAAGTAAAAAATTTATAAATTTTGACAAAATTTTTTCTATTTTGCAGACCATCCCAATCTTTTGAAAACTTGTTAAATTCAAACAACAATCTATAATTAGGTACAGCTTGAATTTCAACTCACAATGACAATGCAAACTAATTAATGATTACTATTTTCACATCAATACATTTTTTTCTTTTAACTCCATCAAATACTCAACACAATTACTATTATTTCATAAAATAGAAAACATTAACAAAATTGTAAACTGACCAAAGCATTTCTTTTTGAAATTTTGGTCACACAAAGTAAGAAATAGAATGATACAAAAGACCAACCAAAGTTAATGTTCCTCAACTTTCAATTACCCAAAAAAAAATAGAGAACTTACTTGTGAGTGAGTCACATATATTTTAGGACAAAATTAATCAACTCAACCCACACTTCATTTAATTCGTAGTTCATGTAAGTCTTTTTTCTATTGATCTACAAGAAATACAATTAACAAAGAGTTAAAGAGAAAAATCTTATAATGAAAAAATTACAATACCAAAAGTTTAAAACTAAATTGACATTTTGTTTTATTAAGATGCTTGGATGTTTAATCAACAATAGACAAGTGAACACTAACCTACCATTGATCTTACATTATACAACTAAAATTGGGTTTACGTGCGTTGCATGTTATTTTGTGCCCAATGGCGTAATCAATACAATCAAAAAATTTTGTGGTTGTAGGATAGGAGCAGGCTTAAAACATGTAGATATGAACATGAATGTAGAGGTAAAAGGAGCCTAAAATCTCTGAAGGAAAATAAATATTTCACATTGCTGAATTATATACAGTTTAGAGCATAAGAAAATCAAATCAATAGCACACATTTTCTTGTTCTTTTAACAATTTTTTCAAGTACTTGAAATATTGTTAATCATATGGCTAAGGTATATCAAATATCTGTTTTAATGAGGTTTGGAGTGTTTGAAAGTATAAACAAAATATAATTTCTGAGAAGAAAGTATATAGCAATAAAAATGCCTGATATTAGTATTGGACGTGTGTTCCTAAGCAATTATGGGAAAAATGATGCATTCACATGTGTTTAGTTGACAGAAAAGTATGAGGATAACAAACCTTATTTTTAATTTGGATGACTGATTTTTATGAAGTTATGTTGAAACTTTTCTCCATCAAGATCAACTTCTTTGCTCAATTTGGAAGTCCATGGTAGTCTATAGTTAGTTGGTACCAGCAGTTTTGCATTGGAAATGGAGAAAACTTGTTTTTTAAGAAAGAAACACGGTGTAGTGAAAACACATACACTATTATTTAACTTCTTCCCTATGGATTGTTTTTTCATCAGTAAGTTGATTACCTATTTGGTTGAGATTTGATTTGAGTTCATGTAATGTATTGGTTGAGCATCATTGCAGGTTATATGTGAGAAGTTGTGTGCAGCATATAAAATATAGCGTTTAATGGAAGGAGGGAAATAGGTAATCAGTAAGTTGATTACTTATTTGGTTGAGATTTGCTTCCTCTTTTATGAGTGCTCATATATGATGTTCTTGAAAACATAAGAACCATAGTCAATTGCAATAAGAAGTCCCATCCCAAAACTCTGTGCACTGCATGTTGTCAATGTCTTTCCCCGTTCCCTCCCCCTCTCATTTTTAAGGTAAAAAATAATTTATGGGCACATAAAAAAATGCACGCGAAAAGGTGCCCATTTGCAACATCCAAGATGGTTATTTTAGGGGCATACCCTACAACAACTGATATGCACAGATCAACATGAAACACCTAACTGGCCCCCAACATGGTGAAGGATGTTTAACTTTTTGCCTAAGTTTTTATGCTATGTGTAGTGCTCATTTACTGCATAGATCAATAGCAGAGTCCATTTCTGTCACGCTCCAAACTCTGGGCCACGTGAAACACCTATAACAACCATACAAGATACCCAATCTGAGAATATACTCTCAAAATAAACCATATATGCATTGTATATAAACGCCAAACGAAAACATTACACGACTTTCACGCCCGAAAAATATGTTACAACTATATGTAACAAAACTAGCAAAAAGGAAGACTACAGCTCTTCCACCTCTTCAACACATGCAGATCAACCTCAGTGACCGGTACCTGAAGAAAAGAAAATTCTACACCGTGAGCCAAAGCTCAGCAGATTCTAAACAACACATGCAGTATAAGTTAAACATGCTCGACAAACGAAGTGCAGTTTTCGACTATCTTTCAAGCCAGTATAAACAGTTTAAAAACTATTTTAGATCACGACTTACCAGAGCCAGAAAATCATTTTCACATGCAATGGGAAAGCGAGGATAAAAACCATTTGTCTACTCATTAGAGCCCTGAAAACGATTCGAGTATCACGACTCCCGTAGGTCGTTAATACAGTATTTTGAATCCCGTAGGGTGATAATACAGTTTTAAGAAAATTGGTCTATCCGTCCCAATATGCAATTCATGCAATCCATGAATCTTCTCTGACTTTCACCGACGGACCACTGTCCAATCCAGGCGTCTTCTCGGACTTTCATCGACGGGCCGCGACCCAATCACAGCGTCTTCTCGGACTTTCACCAATGGGTCGCTACCCAATCCAATGCAACACACATCTTCACGAACTTTCACTGTAGGACCGCCGCCCCAACTAATGCATCTTCTCGGACTTTCACCAAAGGACCGCAGTCCCAAATACACCGGCTTTCGCAGCCTACCTCGTTCACTGGCTTTCACAGCCTACCTCATTCACCGGCTTTCGCAGCATACCTCGTACACCCACACACGCACACGTGCATCAATAACCAGGATTTTACATCTACTGGATCACAGATTCATCTAATCCATTTCATACACATATGCAAACCTAAACAAGGAATTAAAGCATATAACCATGTATCAACACAACGTTTCATAAACCACGTCACATGCATATAAAATCCTAAGTTTTAAAGCATAAATCATGTTACACATAACGATTGATATCTCAACCACGTAATCCACATACGTATTTCATACATAAATAAACAGTTATAAATATGCACATAATCATATAAATCCACATCACGATGCCACCCACCAAAACAAATCGATGTCCACCCACGGGGACAACCCACACGACCATCATAGACCCACGACACTCACCTGCGCCAACACAAACCCAACACAGACCCACGCACCTAACCGTGCATTAACAAGCCGCATCTACCATGCACATCACCCACGCGGGCGACACTCAAACGCACACCCGAGGCCACGACACGACCCCCAAAATCACCACACAGCCGACCAAACCCCAAAAGCAATCCACAGGTATTTAAATCAAGCAATTACCATAAATTAATCAATCGAATACCATAGGACACCAATCAAAAATCAAGGAATCAACCCAAAACCACCAACAAACAACCCATAATTCAGTCGACTGGACCCAACCCCCAGTCGACTGAAAAACCTACTGGAAAAGGCCAAAATGCCCAGAAGCATTGTCCAGTCAATTGACCCTCGAGGTCCAGTTGACTGAACCTCAAGAACATCAATCCAGTCGATTGAACCCACCCAGAAACTGATTTCGAGTTACGGGTTCCACCTCCAAACCCTGAATCAAAGCCTCCAAACCTCCGTACAATACCCTCGGACATCCACACGTCCAAGCCTAACCTCAAAACCACAAAAGAAACTCTCAAAATACGATTCCATCCACCAGAACCCAAAAACCAACTTTGATAGAATTTCAGATCTACCAAGATCTAACTGTTAAAAACACACACATTTAACCACAGCACCCTTATACAGTAGTAGGGTTTAGAATCCTACATTGGTGAGTTCAAAACTCGATGCCTCGAACCACGTGTAAAACTGAGTTTTGCCGAAATCAAAATCTAACCGAATGGTTGCGTAGCCCACCGTGCCAAAAGCAAGGATCCGCTGTTGGATTGTTGAAAATTGAGCCCTGGGCCCCTGAGAACTTAGAGAGAATGCAGAGAGAAAATGGAAAGCTTACTAGAGAAGTTTTAAAAAATATCTTTATGAAAATATCTAACTCCATATATTTATAGGCTTCCAAAATATTTTTTTTGAAATTTTTTGAGAATCCCGCCACAACGGCCCACAGCCCCAGGAACCTACCCCGCATGCATATCTAAGCCCGATCATGCATCAAAAGCAGTAAAAACATGCTCGAAGGAAAACACGTAACGCCCGTCCGAAAATGCCAAAAAAAAAGGGGTCAGGGTCTCACAACTCTACCCCCCTTAAAGGAATTTTACCCCCGAAATTCAACTCAAGGCCGAAACAACAAACCGTCGATCGCAATCGACATAGGCACACGAGATGGTAAGCCAAACCATTCTTAGGATATAGTCAAACAAGGTCAGGCATCCTAGACAATGGCCGACTATCTCAAAGACATGGGATCTACAACACTCCCAACCTCACATTATCACCCACCACTGCCTCAACACAGCACACCATCCACGGGATTCATAGCCAACCCCAAACAGATGCAAAGATGAATTGGCTCAAAGCCTATATACTCAAAATTACCTCTGTTCGCTGAAGGTATATCAGCATGCTCCAGCACGACCGGTGCCCTAGATGAACCGCGAGCTGCAAAAGAATACACTCGGGGTAACCCCACTTTGTCCTGTCCACCATAACTCGGCGTTGTTGGTTGCCGCACTGACTGAACTGATGTACTCCCACTTGCCACCCAGGAAGTTTGTACTGCGGAAGACTGCGGTCGACCCTGCGCATAAGAACCCACTGGTGTGTCCTCCCTGCTCGGCGCACTACCTCTCTGAGGATAATTCCTACAAATATGTCCAGACTGTCCACACTCGTAGCAAACCAATGGTTCCCTCCCCTGCTGCTGCACTGGAGCCAAACTCTGGGAGACTCTTAGCTGTAAACAATCCGCCGCACGATGCCCAAGCTGTCTGCATCGAAAATAGGTCAACTCCCGCTGCTCCGGCCTTCCAAACGAAGCCACAGATGGTGATGGTGCGGAAAACTGCTGTGATCCAAATAGATAAAAACTAGGGCCAGAGGACCTCTGCCTCTTGCTGGCACGCCCAGCTGTCTGTGCCTCCGTACTGCCCTGTGATGTCCTGGCCTCCCTCGAAGCTCGAGTCACAGCCAAAGCATTCTCAACCCTCGCTGCCGCCTCCACCAGCTGTCTGAACACATGATATCCCATCACAGCCACTCGCTCATTGACCGCCAACCTCAAGCCCCGTTCAAACCTCATCGAAAGAAACTCATCTGTGCACTCCACCTCCGGTGCAAACCGAGACAAGCTCGTAAACCTGGCCTCGTACTAATGATGTCCATGGCCCGTAGGTAAGAGAATAGAACTCCTCCCTGCATACGTCCCTCCTCGAAGCTGGAAAATATCTCTCCAGAAAGACTCGTGTAAAAACTGCCCATGTGGCCCCTACTGTAGTCCTGGCATACCTCCACCACTAATGAGCATCACCTCTCAGCTGAAAGATAGCAAAAGAAACTCGCAACTCATCGTCCACAATCTGCAATGTGTTCAGGATCCGAGTCGTCAACTCCAACCACTCTGTCACCAGAAGAGGATCGGGATCTCCTGCAAAGGTAGGTGGATCCATGCGCTTGAACTCTCGCATCGCAACTGTAGGCCTCGCCTCAGGCACCCTCTCCCTAACAGGCTCACCCCTAGCAACCAGCTGCGGGATAGAACTAGCCAGCACTCGTAACCACTCCGTCGCGTCTATTGGTCCCTGGGGAGCATTAGCATCCCCAGCATCAAGGACATGAATATCCCCTTGGCCAACACGGCCACGACCTCGACCACGGCCTCGCCCTCTCCTCACCGACACCGCATCTATATGAAAGAAAAACAATATATATGATGTAAGACATCGCATGAACATAAATGCTAAACACTTAGCATGCTATCACATAGTCACATAGGTTCATGCTAAACAACTCCACATATACCGAGGAGAACCAAGAAGAATGACTCGTTAGTCTGGATAACCTACTTAGATTCCCTGATAGAAATCACGTCAGCTAAACGCGTTTCTAACTTGGCTCCCAAGTTTGTTAATCCAAACGCCCAAAGGCAGGACTATCACTCCTAAGATTCAACCCCCATGCTCACATATACACATTGGCCATATATCTAACATGCTGACACGAACATGTTATCAAAACGTGTAAACACATGCAATCAGGTACACGCAATCAACCTCACACAGTGATGCAACCTCTTCCCACGGCTCATAGGTATTCGAACCCAGAGCTCTGATACCAATTTATCACGCCTCAAACTCTGGGCCACATGAAACACGCATAACAACCATACAAGATACCCAACCCGAGAATATACTCTCAAAATAAACCATACATGCATTGTATAAAAACGCCAAACGAAAACATTACACGGCTCCAACGCCCAAAAAGTATCTTACAACATATATGTAACAAAACTAACAAAAAGGAAGACTACAACTCTTCCACCTCTTCAGCACCTGCAAATCAACATCAATGACCGATACCTGAAGGAAAGGAAATCCCACACTTTGAGCCAAAGCTCAGCAGATTCTAAACAACACATGCATCATAAGCTAAACATGCTTGATAAACGAAGTGCAATTTTTGACTATCTTTCAAGCCTGTATAAACAGTTTGAAAATCATTTTAGATCACGACTCACCAGAGCTAGAAAATCATTTTCACATGCAATGGGAAAGCAAGGATAAAAATCATTTGTCGACTCATTAGAGCCCTGAAAACGATTCGAGTATTACGACTCCCGTAGGTCGTTAATACAGTATTTCGACTCCCGTAGGGCGATAATACAGTTTTAATACAGTATTAAGTCAAAATAATGCTTAATTGGTGGGCATCTTTGTGCCAAGGTTGTAAACTAAAAACTAGTGGACATAGACTTCTAGTGTGATCTAGATACCTTTCTAGCGGTTTATGCAAATATGCAAACCTCTCAGCGATTTCTGTAATTATAAAAATTTTGCAGCGGTTTTTATAATTTTCATAAAAGACCAAATTATAGTTCATACTACCAAAGAACTGTAACTGCACTCTTAGCCATAATTTCGAGACTAATTTGAATTGAGCTCTTGTTATTCAATGCATAACTCATCTCCCAACGTTAAGATTCCCGATACCCGCCAATTAAATTTAATTATTGTCAATTTAATTTAATGGACATCTTTAAAATTTTTTAATCCCTTCCACTTAACTTATTTAACTGCCGGATAGTTAAATCTACCTGTAGGGTTTGGCCCGGTCAAAACTTATAAGCTTCCTTAAGGTGGTATTGTCAATAATCCTGAACAATCGGGACGTGGATTCCGTCAATAATTAATATTCACCATATAATTAATAACGCTATGCAACTCACCGAGATTATAGACCCATAAAAGATCGCACCCTCTAATGAATCAAAATAACAAAAATTAAATATACGCAAATAATAATTATTTCGAGATAAAAAGTATAAGCATTTATAATAACCTTAAGGTGTGAATTAATTTTTATAGTCAGTATAAAATTAATTACCCTATTGTGGTCCTCCTTAATACACACAAAATATATTAGCACACCGAGTTAAAATAATAGATGATACTATTATCTGTTTTCCGTAATCATCATAGGCCTAATAAAACTCTATACTACAGTCGTACCGATGATTTGTCCAATTTCGTCTAAACTATGAACAAAAAACTTATATTCTGTAAGAATCTATAATCTGGTCTTTTGTGTGTAAACCGTACTCGACACACCAAATTAAATATTATACAGAATAAATGATATTTATACATAACATTAAAAAAATGATATTGTATTCATTACTCATTAAGATTCTCATAAAATGAAAAAATTAATTTTATTAAAATAAAATAAAATACTAAAATCAAATAAAATCTATGGCTTTTAGTATTCAACCCTAATAATAATTAGTCCATAGGTCCCTACTGCCTATAAATATGTGGGTAGGTGAACCAATTTCATTTGTTGTTATTCAAGACTAAGATTGATCGGGTTGTGCCGGTACCAGTTCTCGGAGGATCGTAACCCACACTATATTCGAGAATCACATCGAGAATACAGTAGAAGGTTTGTTTGGAGCTTTAACTCGGAGAATCAAACTTCGTAGTTAAAGAAACGACCGAAAGATATTCATCTAAACTAAATGTGGTGGCACAGATTTATTTTGATCGTTCGACTTCAAAATAAGCTTTTAATCTGGACCCGATTTCGGCGATTGTCCATCTAATTTTTTTTTGCTCGAAAAATCATATTCAAATCAATGATTTTGGTAGTTTGCCTCCAACAATATGGTATAAGAGCAGTTTGCCTCTAACAATTATTTTGCAGGCGCTCCAATCCCAGTTTTCTGATCATTGTTATTTTCATATTTAATTGAATATGTAGATTGTAACAATCCGACTCAAACCCTTGTATTAGCGACGAATAGACAATAAGAACCTAGGTCGCTACATGAACAAGAAAAAAACCTTAATTAACCCAAAAATCTTAATTTGAATCGAAAACCCTAAAAAGACCAAATAATCAGAGACAAAACCCTAATACTCAAAAAAGTTCCGTGATAGCTTAAATTAAGTAAATAACATAAAATATAAAATATAAAATATAAAATTCTTATAATTAGGGTAAAATGACTATTTTGCCCATAGTACAGTAAAAAGTCTTAAAAGTCCAAAATTTGACACATGAACACCCAAAATTAAATATTTATATATAATTAATTAATAAAAGATAAAATAACAATAAAAATAACCAAATTACCCTTGCATGGCTGGCCACCTAGGGAAATGTGCCCAAAAAGCTACTTTTTGCCTTTTTAAGCTTAAAAAATGAGAAAAATGTATTAATTAAGCATTATTTTGACTTAATACTTTTTTAAAAAGTAATATGTATAATAATATAATAATATAGGTAAACAAAAGCAAACAAGTAATTGCTTAAAGTCTCTACACAATAAATAAGTCAAAAAGAAATTATAGTTAAATTAGCTTAATTTAACATAAAAGCATACACTATTTAATTAATTGCTATCAAAATTATAATAAATCATGAAAAGACTAAATTAACTATAAACACATTAATATAATAGGTTTTAGTAGGTTTAGGTACCAAAAAGATACATGAAATTAATATTTCATGCATTTTCTTGCACAAAATGGTATCAAAACTCAATTTAAACCATAATTTAATACAAAAATTAGTTTTGATCTACCCCAAACTTGTCCTAGCTGAAACCCTAGCTGCCAAAAAAATGATTTTGTAAGTCTCTAATAACTCCCACCTCCCATGCAACCAATAAAAATTTAGAAAATTCAAAAATTTACTTACATACCATAATTAAACCTCCATTATAATTTTTGTATAAAAACATGCCAAACACCGTTCTCCTCCATACATTTTTGGCTGAGAGAGAGTGAGAGTGAAAGAACAAAATTTTTAAGTATTTTCAAAGAAGGAGAGAAGAAAAAAGAATGAAGAAAGAAAATTGAGGAAATGATCAAGGAGGAATCATTAAAGCTAAGTCCTATTCTCCTACAATCTCCTAAGTATCAAAAGAGGTAAGTAAATTCCCTAACATATTCTACTATACACTCATGAAATAGCCCGCAATCATCTCTATAATCAACCCTAAAGATAATAAACAAGGAATAACTCAAAAAGACGTCGTTGGTATGAATAATGAACTGTTTATGTATGATCAAGCTTTTGCATATGCTTGCATGTGTATATTTTTGAGTTTTATGGCTTAAATATGTTCTGGAGTTTTGGTTTGAAAGAGTTTATGATATGAATGCAAAGCAAATACATAAAAAATTAACATAACATGAGCTAAGTCTTCGAAACCCTAAATAACCTGATTTTCTAGACATGCCAACATTTTGCCACAAACAATAAAACATCACAACTAATTGTAGAAAAATGATGTTAAAGTGATTTTTATGTCCAGACCTATATTTTTGAGTTATTTTCTATAAGAAATTGGTTTGAAGTGATTTCGTTGGGTAGAACTCAAGATATACTATTTTTTCCAAATAAGTGTCAGATTTTGACCACTCTGAGATGCAGACCTAAACACCCTAAGTTAGAGTGTGCAACAAGCTTATGTCAAAACATAAAACTTGTAGATAACAGATGTATCTTACTATCCATGAACAATGAGTCAAAACTATGAAGTATTGATAGGTCAAAACACATTCCAAAGTCACTATTGAGGTTCAACGACTGATAGAGCCTTATGTCACACATTTTTATGAGACAAAAAACCTAAGTTTTTAGAAGCTAAATCTAGAAGTGGTAAACATAAAAACTGTAGATAACATATTAAACTAAATACTGAGTAACAATCAGCCCAAAATACGCTCGGATGATACCCCAAAGTTTTTGAGTATTTTCTCATAAAAACCCATTCTGGAGACCCTTTTTAGGCAGACTGAACCCCTTTCATAAATTGGCCAAAATCACTAATTTGTTTCAAATGACTTGCCCTAGCACAAAACATGAAATTTGTAGGAAACACCTTAAAATAAAACCTCCCCAAAAATCAGAACCATAGCTATTGAATTGATGCCTCAAAACCGTGTCAAATAGAGGCCAAAATTTTGTGTTTTTCTCTGTAAAATACTGAACGATTTTCACGTAAGTAAAATTGTTATATCTAGCC
>JAOTRH010094403.1:0-16327 GCA_034768845.1 Heliamphora exappendiculata
AATTAAACGAATTTTTATAACCCTAAAAAATATTTTAAAAATCTAAGTAGGAGAGAAAATTTATTCACAGATAAATCCCGATGTCTCCATCACCAGTTTGAAGGTGATGCAACTAAACTCTGCGTGTTGGCAGTAAGGCCTTCCTTCCCAACTTACAGATTAATTGAAATATCGCCATTACAAACCTCATTTAGGGATAATTCTAGATAATAGTTAGTATGGATCACTTTTCCATCTGAAATGTTTATTGCGAAACGATTAATTTGAGATTAGGTGATGGCAAACACTTAGCTGCATATCATAGTATCATTTCCATCTAAGTCACTACTATTATATACTAGACCGAAATTATGTTAGCTATTTAATTTTACTTGGCAGGGTCAGTTGCCTAGATAGTAAAATTAAAAAAAATTAGCATGTCCGGTCTTATGAAGAATAGTAGACGTCCTCCCATCGAGGCATGCTATTCTCAGGTTGCCAGACTGTTGGTGAATTAATTTTAAAATGGTAAAGAAAACTAAATTAAAATAAATTTAAAGTTTTGCTCATCATAATTAACGTTTTTTTTAATTATGTGATTCTCCAAATTAAAATGGCTTTCAACCCACTCGCTTTAATACTCAAAGAAAATAAACTAATGGGACTGAATTTTGTTGATTAGAAATATAACTTGGATATGGCTTTAACTACAAATGGTATTCCTTCAGTACCAAAAAATGTGTTTGTTTCTGAAAAAAGGTTCTTCTTATGAGCCGAAAGATATGAAGAAGAAAAAATTTTAGAAATAGGGAGACACAGTTTCCAAGGTAGTTAGTGGGCCACGGACTAGTGTGAAAAAGATGAAAGGTGTATGTTTTCACTGCAACCAAATCTGGCACTGGAAAAAACTATGCCCAGTATTTCTCAAAAGGCAGAACATATAAGGTAATTTTTGTTCACTGGTTGTGAAAACATGTTTAGCAGTGTTATCTACCAGTAACTCGTGTGTAGATACGGAAGCCATTAATCTTATTTGCAATTCATTGCAGGGGATCCAAGAAACCTGACAACTTAGTGATGGGGAGATTTACCTGCAGATAGACAATAATACAAAGGTAACAGCAGTTGCAGTAGGAGATGTCACTCTCAGTTTTGGTAGAGATCAAATTTTAATATTGAGATATTGTCTTTATATACCTGCCATTAGAAGGAACTTAGTTTCAATTTCTAAATTGACTAAAGACTGATATTTGGTTTATTTTAATAATTCTGTGGTTATTAAGGATAATAAACAGGTTATCTGTTCCGGTACATTAGTGGATGATCTTTATATTATTACTCCAATCTCTCTTACACTGCAACTGACTGAAACGAATAATACATCTATATTATCATATAAGAGAAAGTTTTCTTCTTTAATGAACCAAACGTTTCTTTGGCACTTACGCTTCGGTTATATTAATCTAAAAAGGATAAACAGACTAGTAGCAGATGGACTTTTGAGTTCATTGGAAGTGGAGGCACTTTCAGTTTGTGAATCTTACATAGAGGGTAAGATGACCAAGAGGCCCTCTACGGCCATAGGCAATAGAGTTAAAGAACCGTTGGAGCTGGTCATTATGATGTATGTGGTCCTATGACAATCTGGGCTAGATGTGGCTTTGAGTACTTCGACAGTTTTATTGATGACTACTCAAGATATGGATACATTTACCTAATACACCATAAGTCTGAATGCTTTGAAAAATTTAAAGAATTCAAGGCGAATGCGGAGAAGCGTCTAGGTAAAAGTATCAAATCACTATTATTCGACCGAGGTGGGGAATACCTCTTTGGAGAGTTCAAGGACTACTTATCATCATAGGGAATTTCATCACAGTTGACTGCACCTGACACTCTGTAGCAGAATTGTATAGCAGAAAGAAAGAATATGACTCTTATGATAATGACAAGGTCTATGTTGAGTTATTCAGGTTTACCCGATTCATTTTGGGGACTCACTTTAGAGATAACGGCTTAAATTCTGAACTTGGTATCCTCTAAGTCAGTACCTTCTACTCTCATAAAATTATGGACCAAACGTAAGCCTAGTCTGAAATATATTCAGATTTGGGGGTGTCCAACACATGTGCTGAAAAGAAATGCAGATAAGTTGAAACCGAGTACAGAAGTCTGTTTCTTTATAGGGTATCCCAAGAGAACGAAGTGTGGTCTGTTTTATAATCTTAAGGATCATAAGGTCATTGTTTGCACCAATACCCGATTCTTAGAAAAGGAATATATTAAGGATCACAAGCCCAAAAGTAATATTGTTATGGAATAACTGAGAGAAAATACCAGTAGAACGAAAGAACAAGTCACTGATATTCCATTACTTCGTCATAGTAGAAGATTATAGGGATAGGTGCAAATCAAGAACAGGGTGCTGATGCACAGGGTTCTGATTCTGCACAGCGTGGTACTGCTAGTACACAAACATAGGTAGTACCTCGTCGTAGTAGAAGGGTTATTCATCAACCTGACTGATATATGTTCTTGGGAGAGTCTTTTGACAAGATCCTGGCAGAACTAAATACTGAGCCCTGTAACTACAATGAATCACTTCAAGATAAAAATGTAGATATTTGGCAAAGGGCTATGAATTCAGAGATAGAGTCTATATATTTTAATCTGTTCTGAAAACTTGTAGAACCACCAAAAGGGATAAAATCCATTGGATGTAAGTGGATCTACAAGAGGACGAGAGGAGCAGACGGAAAGGTTAAAACCTTCAAAGGTAGGCTTGTTGCTAAAGGGTTTACTCAGAAAGAAGAGATCGATTATGAGAAAATCTTTTTTTCGGTAGCCATGCTTAAGTTTATCCGGATTCTCGTATCCATTGCCGCTCATTTTGGGTACAAAATCTGGCAAATGAACGTCAAAACAGCTTTCCTTAACAGAAGTTTTGACGAGTGTATCCATATGATACAACCAGACGAATTTATTACAAAGAGCCAGGAACACATGTTGTGTAAGTTTAAGAGATCAATTTATGGACTTAAGCAGGCATCGAGGTATGAGAATACTCTGTTTGATCAAGCCATTAAGTCTTATGATTTTGATCAAAATCTAGTTGAATCATGTGTGTACAAGAAGCGTGACGGAAGCGTGGTGATCTTCCTAGTACTTTATGCTGATGATATCTTGCTCATTGAAAACGAAGTGGGGACAGTATCTACGGTTAAGGTATGGTTATCTGGGCAGTTTGATATGAAGGACATGGGAAAAGCTAGTCACATCCTTGAGATCAAGCTTGTGCGAGATCAGAAACAAAGAATGCTGGGCTTATTACAAGCAAAATATATCAATGATATGCTTACTCGTTTTAGCGTACAGGTTTCCAAGAAAGGGTTTCTTCCTTTCAGGCATGGAATCAATCTATCCAATGATCAGTGTCCTAAGATACCGGATGAGATAGAGAAGATGAATGCGGTTCCTTATGCTTCGGCAGTAGGAAGCCTCGTGTATGCTATGCTTTGCACTAGACCCGACAGTCGCTTTGTCATTAATTTGGTTAGCAAATATCAGTATAATCCAGACCAGGAGTATTGGATTGCGGTAAAGAATATACAATTAAGTACATGAAAAGTACTAAGGATTATATGTTGATTTATCAGGCAGACAGTTCAGTACATTTGGGGTACACAGACTCAGATTTTTAGTCAGACATAGAGCTTACATCAGGATACAACCGTACAGATCCTTTACAAAGAGCTTACATCAGGATACAACCTTACAGATCCTTTACAAAGAGCTTACCGACTAAGGCTTTTGATTGTCATGTAGAGGGCATGGGAGTCAGATGTATAGCAGCATGATTTTGAGTATAAGTGGGAGATTGTTAGGGTTATTATGTGAAATCCCATGTTTTTAGTATTTAATTTTATTTTAATAAAATTAATTTTTCATTCTATGAGAATCTTTATGAGCAATGTATGTGTATCATTTATTTAATGTTATGCATGGATGTCTAATATTCTGTATAGTATTTAATCTAGTGTGTATAGTATGGCTTGCACACAGAATATCAGATTTTAGGTTCTTGCAGAATATAAGTGTTATGTTCACAATTTAGATGGAAATGGACTTACCATCGGTACGACTGTAGCACAGAGTTTTAGTAGGCCTATCTCGGTTACGAGAAACAGATAATAGCGTCGTCTATTGTTCCGACTCTTTGTGCTAGTACACTTTGTGTGTATTGAATAAGACATTTGGGGTAATTAATTTTACACTGATTATATAAATTAATTAACACTCCAAGATTATTATGAATAGTGTTTATCCTCTTAAGCCTGAAATAATTATTGATTTGTGTATATTTAATATTCGTTGTTTTAATTCATTAGAGGGTGCGATCTTATATGGATCCTTATTCCCGGTAAGTTTGATAGCAATATTATTTATATAGCAAATATTAATTATTGACGGAATTCACATCTCGAAAGATCGGGATTGACGATACCCCCTTAACGAAACTTATAAGTTTTAACCGGGCCAAACCCTACAGATAGATTTGAATATCTGGCGGTCAAATAAGTTAAGCGGAAGATGCTTAAGGAATATCTAGATACCAATTAAATTAAATTATCAGTAATTAAATTTAATTGGCGGATATCGAAAATCTTAACGTGGGGAGAAATGGTAAGCATTTAATAACAGGTGCTCAATGCTATATGGTCTTGAGATTATTGGTTAGAGTGCACTTATAGTTCTTTAGTGGTGTGAACTGTAATTTAGTATTTTATAAAAATTGTAGCAATCGCTGTTTTTATAATTGTAGATACCGTAATGAGGTTTGCTTAATTGTAAAAATCGCTGATACGTTTCTGTGTTCCACTGGAAGTCTTACACATAATTACTCCCCAAATTCCTGTTGTAGCCCTATAAATATGCGGGTAGGCTGAATCAGTAACATTACTTGTCTTTCATGACTAAAGCTATCTCAGTTCTGTCGGTACAATAGAAGGACTGGCAGGAGCTTCAACTCAGAATCAAATTGTAGTTGAAGAATTGATCGGTAAAAAAGTATTCTTCTAAATTAACTTTAGTTGCACGAGTATTATTTTGATCGTTCAATGTCAAAAGTTTTATCTGGAGCCCGTTTCGGCGTTTGTCTGTCCAGTTAATTTTTTATCAAAAATCATTTGCAAAAATAGTGATATTGGCAGTTTTGCCTCTAACACAAATGTGGCTGAAGGTACACTAGTTAGGGATCATGTTCTAAAGATGATTAGTCTTCTGAATGAACTAGAGATCCTTGGAGCTGAAATTGACAAAATACCTTAGTCGATATCATACTCCAGTCACTGCCTAAAAGTTTTAAGTAGTTCTGCCTGAATTATTCTATGAATAAGCTCTGCTACACACTGGTAGAACTTCTTAAGGAACTTCAAGCAGTTGAGAGTGTTCCTAGGAAGCCAGGTTTTGTATATGTGGCCGAGAAGGGTTCTTCATCTAAACCGAAAGGCAAGAAGAAGAAAAATGTTCAGACACAGGAAAACACATGTCCAAAAGCAGTTAAGGGATCAAAAGCTAGTGTGAAGAAGCCGAGAGGCAAGCGCTATCATTGTAACCAGTTTAGGCATTGGAAAAAGCAGTGTCCTGCTTTTCTCAGTAACCAGAACAAACAAGGTAATTTCTGTTCACTGGTTGTTGAAACATATTTAACGGTGTTGTCTACCAGCACTTGGTGTGTAGATACAGGAGCCACTAATCATGTCTGTAATTCTTTGCAGGGATTCCAGGAAACCATGCAGCTTAGTGATGGAGAAATCTACCTACCCATGGGCAATAATAAAAGGGTGGCAACAGTTACAGTAGGAGATGCCACTATCAGTTTTAGTAGAGATACGATACTACTTCTAAAAGATTGTCTTTATGTACCTTTGATTAGAAAAAATTTAATTTCAGTCTCGAGCTTAATAAAGGACAAATATTCTATTCATTTTGATGACTCTGTGGTTGTGAAGAAAAATAAATATTTTATTTGTTTTAGGTACATTGGTGGATGATCTGTATGTCATATCTCCTTTCTCTCCTACACTGCAACTAACTGAAACGAATAACACATCTATATTACCATATAATAGAAAGTTTCATTCTTTAATGAATCAAACGTTTCTTTAGCACTTACACTTGAGTCATATTAATCTAAAAAGGGTAAACAGACTAGTAGCAAATGGACCTTTGAGTTCATTGAAAGTGGAGGCACTTTTAGTCTATGAATCCTGCTTAGAGGGTAGGATGACCAAGAGGCCCTTTTCGGCCAAAGGCTATAGAGCTAAAGAACCGTTAGAGCTGGTTCATTCTAATGTGTGTGGTCCTAGAGACAAAATGGTCATTTTACCCTAATTATGAGAATTTTTAATTTTTGATTTTATGTTTTATGTTATTCACTTAGTTTAAGCTGTCCTAAGACTTTTCTGACTATTAGGGCTTTGCCTCTAAGTATTTAATCTTTTTAGGATTTTTCGGGTCAAATTAAAATTTTGGGTTGAGTTAGGGTTTTCATCCTTCTAGCGACCTAAGATCTTATCAACTAATCGTCGCTAATACCAAGATTTAGGCTAGATTGCTCTATGGGTAGTTACAGTATGGGTTGTTACAACTTGGGTCCGAACCGGGGTGTTACATAAGGTGAACGTAGTAGCTGATGCCCTTGGTCGAAAGACGAGGAATATGCTGGCATGTATAGCAGCAAAGGAATGGGACATGGTAGGAACGCTCAACGAGTTTCAACTCCAGCCATTAGAATCAAAATATGGAACCTGTTCATGTCTAACTGTGGCAACATCAAACCTTCGTCAACGAATTATGGAGGTCCAAAAGTATGATCAAGAGTCTAAGTTCATATGAAGGCGTCTTATCATGGAAGAATCGAAACCAGGTTGGAAAACCAACAAGCACGGGTAGCTGATATACCTAGGACGGTTATTTGTACCAAACATTGAGGACCTAAGAAGAGATGTTCTAAATGTTGGAGGCTAAACTGCCAAGTTCCATCGATTAGAACATGATTTAAGCTAAAAAAAATTAGACGAGTAAATGCCAAAATTGGCTCCATATTAAAATCTTTTGATGTCAAACGATTAAAATAAAACCCAGTTTATACTCTCAAAGTTATATTAGAGTTATTCCATACAAAATCTAGTAGGATTGATTTCATTTACTACAACAACTTTTAGTCTACAAGCTTTCGTGGTTGTAGACTTTAAGTTGAAGCTCCAAATTAATGTCTTCTACTGTATTTTTAAATGCAAAAGACACGATATAGTGTGGGTTACGATCCTCGTGTTCTTCAAAACCCTAACTAGCCAACTGTATATAATGATATATCTGCTGAGTAGGGTAACTGCATATATATAGGGTTACTGTAGGGACCTGTGGAGTTAATATAACTTGAGCTCCTAATATAATTATGAAAATTAATTTCAACTTAGAAGTAATTTCATAACAATATTAATTATAATTCATTCAACTAAAAAATTATAATTGCACTCACAGCCATATTTTCAAAATCAATTATTCGAGTTCTTATTATTAAATACTTATTTATTCTCTCCACGTTAAGATTCTCAATACCCAATGATTAAATTAAATTACTGACAATTATATTTAATTGGCTTCTTAAATAAATTTCTTAAGACCTTCTACTTAATGTATTTTATTGCTGGATAATTAAATCCATCTGTAGGGTTTGGCTCGGTCAAAATTTATAAGTTTCCTTTAGGGGGTATCGTCAATCCCGATCTTTCGGTACATAAATTCCGTCAATAATTAATATTTACTATATAATTAATATCGTTATCCAACTTATCAGGATTATTGACCCATAAAAGATCGTACCATTTAATAAATCAAAATAATGAATATTAAATATACATAAATAATTAATTATTTCGAGAATAATAGCATAAAGATTTATAATAACCATGGGTATGAATTAATTTATATAACCAGTTTAAAATTAATTACCCTAGCGTGGTCCTGTTTAATACACACAGAGTGTACTAGCACAGCGAGTCAAAATAATAGGTGATACTATTATCTGTTTCCCATAACCAAGATAGGTCTACTAAAATTCTACGCTACGGCCGTACCGATGGTGTATCTAATTCCATTGAAATCATGAATCGAAAACTTATATTCTGCAAGAATCGATAATCTGGTCTTCCGTGTGTATAGTGAACTCTACACACCAGATTAAATACTATGCCGAATAAAAGACACCCATACATAATATTAAATAAATAATGAAGCTGTATACATTACTCATTAAGATTCACTTAAAATGAAAAAATAATTTTATTAATGAAGAAAATTAAATATTAAAAATAATAAAAGACATGATTTTTAGTAGACGACCCTGATAATGAAGGACCACTACCAATCACTTTTTGCCGTCTATCTAGAAGGAATGAAAATGTATCAAGACTTGAAGAGACACTATTTGTGGAATGGCATGAAGCAGGACGTAGTAGACTTAGTGGCCAGATGCCTTACCTGTTAATAAGTGAAGGCCGAGCACCAAAGACCAAGAGAAACTCTTCAACCCCTAGAGATACCATAGTGGAAGTGGGACCCCATCACCATGGACTTCGTCTCTGGATTACCAAAATCTTTCTCAGGACATGACGCTATCTGGGTAATCGTAAATCATCTCACCAAATTAGTGCACTTTATACTCATTTGGACATCTGAGAAGCTTAAAGCTCTAAGTCAGAAATACATACGGGAGATTATTCGTCTTCATGGAATTCTGCTATCTATGATGTTAGACCGAGACCCGCATTTCACGTCGCAATTCTGGCAAAGTCTACAAGCTGCACTTGGAACGAAACTTTTCTTTAGCATCGCTTTTCACCCTCAAATCGACGGGAAGTCCAAGTGCACAATTCAAACTCTAGAAGAATGGTTCGAGCCTGTGCCATGGACTTCAAGGAAAATTGGGAGAGGCACTTACTGTTGGTTGAGTTCGCTTACAACAACAGCTATTAAGCCAACATTGGCATGCCGCCATATAAAGCTCTCTACAGAAGATCGTGTCGATCACCAATTTGTTGGATTGAGGCAGGAGAAAACACGCTCATTGGACTCGACCTAGTGCAAGAAACCACAGAGAAGATCTGAATGATCTAACAACGAATTGCCACTGCTCATAGTAGATAGAAGAGCTACGTCGATCAAAGACGAAGACCACTCCAATTCGAAGTGGGAGATCATGTCTTTTTGAAGATTCAATCACGACGAGGAGTTATACGCTTCGACAAGAAGGGAAAGTTAGTCTCAAGATTCATTAGACCATTCCAGATCTTAGCCAAAGTCATAGAAGTGGCATATCGCTTGGCTCTACCACCACAGCTCGCTAATGTTTATAATGTGTTTCATATTTCAATGCTAAGGAAGTACGAACCTAATCGTACCCATGTTCTGGATTGGAAAGAGCTTCATGTCGATGAGAACGCTACTTTTGAATAACGACCAGTCAGGATAATTGACCGACATGACAAGATTTTAAGTGGAAAGACTATCCCACTCATTCGAGTTCTTTAGAATCACTACGGAATAGAGGAATCAACTTGGGAACGGGAGGAAGCAATGAGGACAAGCCACCCACAACTGTTCACAAACTGAAGTACGATACAAAATTTTGAGAATGAAATTTATTTTAAGGGAATAGATTGTAATAACCTGGTTCAAACCCTAGTATTGGCATTGTCTAGCACACGAGAACATAGGTAGCTAGAAAGGTTAGAAACCCTAACTCAACTCAAAAATCTTAATTCGATCCGAAAACGCTAAAAAGGTTCAAAACTCAAGAGATAAAACTCTATCACCCGGAGAACCTCTCAACATTCTAAAATAAGTAATTATCATGAATTATTAAATTCAAAACAAAAAATTCTCATAAAAGGGTAAAATGATCAAAATGCGCTTGGTGTATCAAAAGTCTTAAAAATTTAAATTTTGACGCATGGACACTTTAAATTAAAAATTTAAATACAAATAAATAGGAAAAAAAAAACAACAAAAATGACAAAATTACCTCTTAGTGGCCGATTTTTCCAAGAAGAATGTGCCAAAAAGTCACTTTTTATATTTTAAGCTCGAAAATAAGTAAAAGATATACAAATCAAGCATTATTATAACCCAAGATTATTTAAACAATTAATATACATAATAATATAATATTATAAGCTAACAAAAGCAAATAAACTATTATTAAAATTGTTACACACTTAAATAAGTCACAAAGTCACATTTTGTGAAATTAACTTAAAGCGACTTTTTTTTGGGTAATTAAAGTGACTTATTTGCCTACAACTAATTAATCAATTGTTGTAAAAACTATAATAAATCATGGAAAGACTGAAATAATCATAAACTTACTAATAGAATATGTTTTAAGAGGTTGGGATACTAAAAAAATACATAAAAATAAAATTTTTATCATTTTCTTGTCCAATAATGCACCAAAACCTTATTTAATCAATAAAATAATACAAAAGCAGCATTTGAGCCTCCCAAACAGCCCCCACCAAATTCCCCTACCCCATATCTGAAAATATTTTCTTGAATGCCATCCCCTATGCCATGCTACCAATTGGAAATAAAGAAACTAAACATTTCCTTAGACCTTGATCATTACTCTCACCAACTCCTTCTCCTATATAAATGACGGCCAAACACCCCTTCTCCTCCCCATATTTTTGGCACCTTAGAGAGAGAAACTCCAGAATTTTTGTGTGCTTGTGTGTTCTTCAAGTGTTGGGAGAAAAATAAGAAGAAGGAAGGAAAAGAAGAGGAGGAATCAAAGAAGGAGCAAGAAGGATACCTAAATCGAAGTCCTAGCTGTTCACCCACCATCACCCACTCATTCTAAGGTAAATAAACACTTCAAAACTCCCTGATTAGAGTCACCATAAACTCCCTCAACCCATCTCTAAAAATAGAACCAAGAACAAGAACCGAAACTAAGAACAAAAATGTGTTGTGGTATGAGCCATGGATTGTTTATACTTTTGTCACTTGTGGTGTGTGTGCCTGCTGATGTTATTGAGTTTTGTGGCCTCTAATAGTTCTGGAACAATCATCTATAAGTGTCTAACCCATGCATGCAAAAAGAATAGCTCAAATCTTGGAACTCAACATACTAGGTAGCAAGAACACATAATGGCCTAAGATTTGTGGCTTTTGAGCTTTTTGCCCTGAACTTTGAAATATCATAACTAAATATAGAAAAATGATCTAAGTGTGTTCTATATATCCAGGCCTAGGTTTTGATGTTATCCTTCATCTAAAATTTGTTTGAACAGATTTAAATGAGTAGAACTCGAGATATAACTTTTTTTCTAAAGTGTGTGAGTTTCAGACCAGTCATTAGTGCAGACCTAAAAACTTTATTTTAAAACGAGATCTGAGCTTAGGTCAAAACATGAAAATTGTATATAGAATGTATAACTAGATACCCACCAAAATGGAGCCCAAAATATTGGTAGTTGGTAGTCAAAATATATCTGAAAGTCACTGTTGTGGATCTGTGAGTAACAGAACCTTATGTCACATGTTTTTGTGCAACCAGCAACCCATGTTTTTAGTGACCTACTCTAAAAGTGATTTATATGAAAAGTGTACGTAACATGTTTATCTAGTTGGTGTCTAAAATTCAGACCCAACAAACCCCGGATGGTCCTCCAAGCTATTTTTAAATTCTTTGTTAAAAACAAGTTCTGTTGAGTGTTTTATAACTAACTAAACCCATTTTACAAAATGGTTTATTTCTCTAACTTAATCCAAACAAATACCCTGAGAAGTATTCATGAGACTTGTAGGGCATATATTAAAATAGAACATACCCAAAAAGCAGAGCTGTAGGACCTGTTTGGATACCCAAAATCGAGACCAACAGAGGCCCTTTTTCTATACTTTTCACTGTAAATTACTGAACCGTTTTGACTTGTATAGATTTATTTACCTATTTTCCTTAGGATTTCACCTTCGTGTTAAACATAACAGTTGTAGGGAATATTTTTATCTAGCTGGTGACCAAAAACTAGAATCGAACACTAATTCTATGTAACCCAAATCGCTGCTATAGTTTACAAATACATAATTAAAAGTTGACTTGTAAATCGTTAAGTGTGTGATAAGGCATGTTTTGGTTGTGTAACTTGTTCTAGATGGTTTACTTGATTTAAATGAGCTGAATAATGAATTAATGTAAATTTATGATGAAACAAGACCATGCCATGATATTAGAATCATGTTTCGAGAATTGTACCTCATACTCCAACTTGCAGTACATTGTGCTATGTTGGTTTGTATCATGCCATGCCTAGTGTATACCATGCTATAGTAGTTGTACTTTGAGATGCATATCGTACCATTATGAGCATTACCACTGTTAAATTCATGACATGTTCGGATCCATCATACCGTTGTGGGTTTAGGATGCATTGGAGTATTTATTTCTTTGATTCTAAGTCTAAGGCGTCCCTAGTTGCCGGTTTAAATCTTGTTTTGGGCTTTATTTCGATATACACCCTGGGTGCGTCCTCGGTGTAGATAATTATTTATCATAGAATTATTGGGCACCATGGGTTCATCGCTAGCATGCTGTCTTCATGACTTGGACTTCGAATTGACACCACACGAGCATCTCGAATCTTAAGGGGGGTTATTGGATAAGTGCACGAAATGATTTTTCCTGGTCCGGAGAATGTGACCTGCCTCCACGTTGTAGCCATTGAGTAAAACAGTTGTGGCATGAAGCTCGGCAATACGATTACTATTTGCAACGAGGCCCGTGGGTAGTGCAGGCATTTAAGTGAGGAGGAGTGCACCAGATATCTATTGTTTTTAAAAAATATTCTTTTTCTTTTTTAAAACAAAAGTCCAAGATATCTGAGCATCATTTTTGAAAAATAGAGTCACCATTTGATTTTTTAGAAAGACTAAGAAAAACAAAAAGAAGGCAATGGGTCTTTTACAAAACATAACTAGAGAAAAAAAGAGTTCGGAGGCTAAGGTACAAAAATGAAAGGTATTAGGCACCCTTTTCGTCTAACCATAAGATTGTCCTTTACTTTGTCAATGTTGATTCTTGTTGTAAATTTTTTAACAATAATATATACAGAATAGGAGGTTAAAGAGAATTCAAACAAAAGTAAACAATGAAACAAAAATCTAACTACGATATTAGGGTCATGCAACTTAATTGTTACTTCTAGATATGTTACGCATACTGTTTGAGCAATGCAAAGAAAAAAATATGTAAATAAGAGGTAAACGAACAAATAAGATTTTAAGGGTCATACAATAATATTTATGTCCCTATCATGATGTAAACAGGCAGTACAGAATAAGCAAAAGAGACTTAAACACCATATTTAAGCTACTAGTCATGCACAAAACTCACGGTCGTAATAACAAATGTTGCGACCGTGACAAATATAGTCACAAAATAGGTGACCGTGTCAAAAATAGGGTTACCTCGAAAAACATAATAAAAATATCTTACGGCCATAACAAATAAATGTCTCGACAATGTTTTTAGGAGGTACAAAAAGGGTATATACATTGCATGTGGCTTAAAAACAGCTTATATGAATAGGATATATAGGACAGAGACCATAACCAATTGGTTTTAGGGTAGATCTACCATCCTTCTGTTGCAGGCAAGACTGCCGAGATATTTGATTTTGCAAATAATTTTCTGTAAAAATTTAACTAGACGGGCAAAGGCCGAAACAAGTTCCAGATAAAACTTTCGATGATGAACGATCAAAACAAAACTCATGTATCCAAAGTTAATTTAGAAAAATACATTTTTACCAGTCGATTCTTCAACTACGATTTGAATTCGAGTCGAATCTCCTGTCAGATCTTCTACTGTATTCCCTTACGTGATTCTTGAATGTAGGGTGGGTTACAATCTATCAAAAATTCGTATCGACAGAACTTGAAGAGTTTTAGTCTTAGACAAGTAATGAAACTGGTTCAGCCTACCCGCATATTTATAGGATTATAATAGGGACCTGGAGAGTAATTATGAGAAAGATTTCAAGTGGAGCACAGACACGTATAAGTGGTTTTCGCAATTAAGCAAACTTCATAGCAGTATCTGTAATTATGAAAAATCAGCAGCGATTTTTGTAATTTTCATAAAACACTAAATTACAGTTCACATCACTAAATAACTATAATTGCACTTTGACCCATAATCTCAAGACCATCTTACATTGAGCTCCTGTTATTAAATATTTATCATTTCTCCCTACATTAAGATTCCCGATACCGGCCAATTAAATTTAATTACTGACAATATATTTTAATCGGCATATTTGATATTCCTTAAGCGCTTCTGGTTAACTTATTTGACCATCGGATAATTAAATCCACCTGCATGGTTTGACCCGGTCAAAACTTACAAGCTTCTTTAAGGGGGTATCTTTAATTTTAATCTTTCGAAACGTGAATTTCATCAATAATTAATATTCGCCATATAAATAATACTGCTTTCCAACTCGCTGGGAATATAGACTCATATAAGATCGCACCCTTTAATGAATTAAATCAACGAATATTAAATATACGCAAATCAATAATTATTTCAAGATTAAGAGGATAAGCACTATTCATAAAACCTTAGGGTGTGAATTAATTGATATAGTCAGTATAAAATTAATTACTACTCCAAATGTTCTATTTAATACATACAAAATGTACTAGTACAGAGAGTCAGACCAATAAATGGCGCTATTATCTGTTCCCTGTAACCAAGACAGGCCTACTAAAACTCTATGCTACAGTCATATCGGTGGTATGTTTATTTCCATCTAAACTGTGAACATAAAACTTATATCCTGCAAGAACCTAAAATCTGGTCTTCTGTGTTCAAATCGTAATCTACACACCAGATTAAATACTATACAGAATATTGAACATCTATGTATAATAAAAAAAATAATATACATACATTACTCATAAAGATTCTCATAAAATAGAAAATTAATTTTATTAAAATAAAATTAAATACTAAAAATATAGTTTTTAGTATACTAACTCTAACAATCTCCCACTTATACTCAAAACTATGCTGCCATACATCTGACTCACATGCCCTCTACATGACTATCAAAAGTCTTAGCCGGTAAGCTTTTTGTAAAGGATCTGTAAGGTTGTCTCCTGATGTAAGCTCTATATCTAACTGAAAATCTAAGTCTGTGTACTTCAAAGGTACTAAACTGTCTGCCTGGTAAACTAACATATAATCCATAGTCATACTATGCTCCTGCCCTGGGTTAGACTGATATTTGCTAACTATGCCAATGGCAAAGAAGATGTCAGGTCTAGTGCAGAGCATAGTATACATGAGGCTTCTTACTATCGAAACATCAAAAACTGCCTTCATCTTCTCTATCTCATCAGTTGTCTTAGGACACTGATTATTGGATAGAGTGATTTCATGCCTGAAAAGAAAAAACCCTTTATTAGAATCTTACATACTAAAATGAGCAAGGATATCATCGATATACTTTGCTTGTGATAAGTCCAACATCCTTTATTTTTGATCTTTCACAAACTTGATCCCAAGGATGTAACTGGCTTCTCCAAGTCCTTCATATTGAATTGCCCAGATAACTATACTTTAACAATAGATAATGCCCCCATATCATTTTCGATGAGCAAGATATCGTCTGCATAATGTATTGAGAAAATTATCACACTTCTGTCACGCTTCTTGTACACACAGGATTCATCCGGAGTTTGATAAAAATCATAAGACTTAATGGCTTGATCAAACCGAGTGTTCTAAGACCTCGATGCCTGCTCAAGTCCATAAATGGATCTCTTAAGCTTACGCAACCTGTGTTCCTGGCCCTTTGCAATGAATCTATCTAGTTGTATCATATAGATACACTCGTCACGACTTCCATTAAGAAAAGTTGTATTGACATCCATTTGACTAATTTCGTAATCAAAATTTGTGGCAATGGATAAGAGAATCCGGATAGACTTAAGCATGGCTACCGACGAAAAGATTTTCTCATAATCGATCCCTTCTTTCTTAGTGAACCATTTAGCAACAAGCTTAGCTTTGAAGGTTTTAACCTTCCTGTCTGCTCCTCTCTTCTTCTTATAGATCTACTTGCATCCAATGGATTTTATCCCTTCGGGTGGTTCTAGAAGTTCCTAGACCTAATTAGAATACATAGATTCAATCTCTAAATTCATAGCCCTTTGCCAAAGATCTGCATCTCTGTCTTGAAGTGCTTCATCATTGTAGTTACAATCTTTTTGTATA
>JAOTRH010094424.1:0-16326 GCA_034768845.1 Heliamphora exappendiculata
CCCCTGGCTCCACCTCTAATAGCCAAAATCACCTGATTGCATGATTATTTACAATTAAGATCACTAAGACAAGCATGCAGGATTTGTGTACAATATTTTAAACTTTCATAGATGTCTAAAAAGTAAAAACACAAACCAACAATTTCTTTCTTACCTGTCCTTGACACTGCAACATGGCTCCATGATCTCGAGCTTGGCAGCAATGTTTGCAACAGACCCCTTTACAATATTATTCAAATACACCATAGGGGTTTTCCCAATAAGCTGTCACCAAGTAACCAACCGAAGAAAAATAAATCTACACACCATGATTATTTACCAACATAAAATTCAGTACAAATTCCACTACAATGGGGGAAAGTAACCCACGCGTAATTCCAGCACAATTGACTTTAATGAACACTGAGGTTATCATGGAGAATATAGTACAAAGATTGCTAAAAAATATATATATTTGCATATTTAAGTCATAAAACTTGCTATCAAAAAAGTCATAAAACTTTAAAATTAGCCCATTTAAAATGAGGGTTCGCATTATCAAACCAGGTCAGTCTAAACAATTTTGTAAAACACTTGCCAACATACTTCACAAAATGATAACAAGCCTAATTCTTTGGAACCCAATTAGTAGCCATAAGCATAAGGATGACCATAACAGGAAATGTGCATGGTAAACAAAACTCATAATCATCAAATTCCGTTAATATCTCTTTCCAAGAAATACAAACTTTAGAAAACAAATTAATAAATGAGAAGGGAAGAAATGTATTCTGCTCATCAACTCAGAATTCCAACTGGTATCCTAATTTGCATTTTCATTTATCAACTTAACCACAAACATTGCTAGGATTACACCAAAAGAGACAACCATTGACATTCCAAAGACAACGAAACAAAATGCCCAAATTTTGTGCAGCTGTAATTCCTCCACATCAGACGACAATATAATCAACTATGATTTCCAGACAATTATATCAAATAAGCAAGAACTTCAAGGAAACAAGTCCAAAGCATCAATAGCTTGGCCACAGACTTTCCCATCATTCCAGGAAGAGTTGATACAATTAACGGAGTACCCAAAAGAGTTAAATTAATCATAAGCATCCATCAAAATTTTTTCAACTAAGCAGTACGATCTTTCAAAAACATCAATCGAAAGACATCAACCAACTTCCCATCGAGTATTCTAAAACAACACTAAATTTCATCATTTGACTAACATATCAGCAGTACTAAACTGTTCTACACAGTCTAAAATTGGATAATATGGCCAATCCAAAATCATATTTGAAATAAATAAATAAAAAAGAAACAAAGAAAGAAAGTGAACCTCATTCCATTCCCATTAATTTTTCAATATCCGAATCTAAAGTTAGACAATCGATATCGATACTCTTCCGAACAACAAATCATTTGAAAAACTAGTCCATTCACACTCAAAATTCCAAGATAGAAAATAAAAAATGAAAGCAACGGGCAACCCCTATATAACTTCTATTAATTCTTCATACTCCACCGAATTTGAAGCAAGACGTAATCAATATATACACCCTTCCAAGCAGAAAAAAAATAAGAAGAAGAATAAAATCTTGCAAGTTCACTATCAAAAATTTCAAGACACAACTACCCAATTCAAAATTCTTGTGAGTTACAACAAGAATAATTCCTATAAATTCTTCCATCTCCCACTGAATCTGAAGTAAGACGGTTTTCAATATAGACACCCTTCCAAGCAGCAAAAAAATGAAAATCTTGCAAGTTCACAATAAAAAATTCCAAGACACAACTACCCAATTCAAAATTCTTGTGAGTTATGTAAGTGATATTATTAGATGTATGTATATAATATCTGTAGATAGGTCCGTTAGCTATAAGGGCCCATTAGGGTTTTAATGTACACACCTTTGTAATTATTATATATATTGGACCACTCCAATTGAGAGGTTAAGCCTTCTAATAATCTATTATTCTCTCTTTACTTTTACATGGTATCAAAGCTAGGTTAAGCAAAACCCTAACTTGTCTTTTTGTCGTTTCGGCGTCGGCAAAGCCTGTTCTTGAGCTTTTGGTGGTCGACAAGGCTTGTCCTTGCAGTTCCGGCGTCGGCAAGACTTGTTCTTGAGCTTTCAGTAGTCGGCAAGGCCTGTTCTAAAGCTTTCGCTAGTCGGCAAGCCCTATTCCTGAGCTTTCGGTGGTCAGCAAGGCTTGTCCTTGCAGTTCTGACGTCGGCAAGCCCTATTCTTGAGCTTTCGGTGGTCGGCAAGGCTTGTCCTTGTAGTTCCGGCGTCGGCAAACCTTATTCTTGGGTTTCAGTGGTCGGCAAGGGTTCGACTGAAGTGTTTGACAGTCGGCAAGGGTTCGACAAGGATCCAGTGAAGGGTTTCGGTGGTCGGCAAGGGTTCGACGAGGGTCCAGTGAAGTCGGCAAGGGTTCAACAAGGGTTTTGGTTGGCTTCGCCTCAGAGATTACCAGTTCTCTTGTTCGGTTACTGTTCGGTTACTGTTCAACTACTGTTTGGCCTGAGAGGTTATCAATTTGTTTGTTACTATTACTAATTTCACTGTTGTAACACAAGAGGACTTATTTGTTGATTCTTGTGACATATTGCAATGACCGAGGAAACCCCGTCCAGTAGATCTAGCTTCTCCAAAGGCTCACAGAGCAGTGTTACAAAGATTATTTCTTATCCTCACGACTTGTGGATGAAAAACTTGATGGTACTAACTTTTCAATGTAGAGAAAGATGGTCTTAATGACCCTTAGGGGCCAAGGGAAGGAGGGGCTCTTGAAGAATGACCCCCCAGATTCTAAGTCTGCAAATTTTGATAGTTGGTTACAGGAGGACGCAAGGATTTTTTCCCAACTCCTTAATTACATAGATAGAAAGGTCAAAGTATTGGTAAGCAATGCTAGTACTGTCAAGGAGTTATAGGACTCTCTGGATCTCTTATACTCAAACACTAATAATTTCTCTCACTTGTTTGATGTCTTGAAAGGCTTCTTCAACCTAAATCAACAGAGGCGACCTCTCAACGATTACTTTGGTGAATTCAAGACTCATTATGATAAGTTTACCACTCTTATGCCCTTGACCACTGATGTGAGGAAGATGCAGGAGCAAAGGGAGAAACTTTGTGTTATCTGGTTTCTTGCATGTTTGGATCCTGAACTCTCATCCGCTCGCTCATAGATCCTTGCCAATCCTGAAGATCCAAAAATCTCAGATGCGTTTCGACGCGTTTTACTGGTTACTCGTGAGAACACCACCCGACCTCCATCATCTGACACATCTGATAAATCTGCTCTCGTGACTACTACTGGCGTCGTGGGCAAGGGGGAGATAGACGTGGTGGTCGTGGTTATGGCCGTGATGGTGGGTATGATACGAGTGAGTGTCACCACTGTGGAGCTACAGGTCATATTCAAAAGAACTGCAGGAAGTTAAAAGGCGGACCAGGATCTGGGTCATCTTATACTGCTAATGTTGCCACTGACTCGGTAACAGTCCACCAACCAGAAAAGAAGGTTGTGGAGATGACGGATGAGGAATATGCACGCTTTACTCAGTTTCAGTTGACTGATCTACGACCACATTCCACAGCCACATTTGGTCAGACAGGTAACCCTGCAGCATTCGCTGCCACTTCTACTCCCACCTGGGTCATCAACTCTGGTGCGTCCAATCACACGACTGGTACTGCAGGTATTTTATCTTCTTACCAGCCCTTTGGTAACTCCACTTCAGTCACTGTGGCTAATGGATCATCTATTATGATTGTGGTTCAGTGGACCCTACACCTTTGCTTCCTCTCACTTCAGTTCTGCACATCTCGAGTTCACCTTTCAATTTACTGTCTGTTAGCAAGATTACTCAGAATTTGCAATGCTCGGTCTCATTTTATCCTGATTATTGTGTGTTTCAGGATATTGCGACAAGGAAGACTATTGGTAGGGGTCGCGTGAAATGAGGAGTCTACATCTTGGATGAGATTCCTAGCCCTGTAGCTTGCTCCAGCATCTCTACATCTTATTTTGATGTTCATTGCCGTCTTGGTCATTCCCCAGTGTCTAGTCTTAGAGTTTTTTGTCCCAATTTGAAGTATGTTTCCCCTTTTCATTGTGAGTCGTGTCAGTTTGCAAACCACCTGCGTGTGCCATATTACCCGAGAATAAATAAAAGAGCTAGTTCCCCTTTCGAGATTGTTCATTCAGATGTATGAGGTCCTTGTCCTGTGATTTCGACATTGAGCTTTCGTTATTCCGTATCTTTTGTGGATGACTATTCGAGAGTTACCTTTTTATATTTAATGAAACACCGATCTGAATTATGTTCACTCTTTACATCATTGCGGAAATGAAGAATCAATTTAATACTACCATCCGATGCATACGCAGTGACAACGATGGAGAATCCTTTTCAAATCAACTGTCAACATTTCTTACACAGTACGGTATCATTCATCAGTCATCCTGCCCTGATACACCACAACAAAATGGTGTTGCAGAAAAGAAGAACCGTCACCTTCTCGAGGTGACTCGTGGCATTATGTTCCATATGAAGGTACCAAAGCAATTTTGGAGTGAAGCTGTACTACGGCATGTCACTTCATCAATCGGATGCCGTCAACTATTCTCCATGGCCAAACCCCACACTCAGTCATTTTTCTCAATCGGTGTCTCTTTTCTCTTCCCCTTCGAGTCTTTGGTGTTAGTGATATTATGAGATGTGTGTATATTATATCTGTACATAGGCCCGTTAGCTATAAGGGCAGATTAGGGTTTTGTTGTATCTTTGTAATTATTATATATAGTGAACCTTTCTAATTGAGAGGCTAAACTTTTCTGATAATAGATTATTCTCTTTTACATGGTATCAGAGTTAGGTTAAGCAAAACCCTTTGGAACAAAACCCCAACCTGTCTTTTTGTCGTTCCGGCGTGGGCAAGGCCTGTTCTTGAGTTTTCAGTGGTCGGTAAGCCCTATTCCTGAGCTTTCGATGGTCGGCAAGGCTTGTCCTTGTAGTTCCAGCGTCAGCAAGTCCCATTATTGGGATTTCGGAGGTCGACGAACTCTCTGGTTTGATCGAAAGGGATTGACGGCGGCTAGGGTTTGTTCCCAAGGGGTAGACGACACCTAGGGTTGGTTCCAAAAGGGTCGGCAGCGCCTCAACTTCCTTCTAAAGGGGTCGACGACGCCTCTGGTCTGTTCCACAGGAGTCGACGATGGCTCTGGTTTCTTCTAAAGGGTTCGATGAGGATCCAGTGAGGTCGGCAAGGGTCCAGTGAAGGGTTTCGGTGGTCGGCAAGGGATTCTACTGAAGTGCTTGACAGTCGGCAAGGGTTCGACGAGGGTCAAGTGAAGTCGGCAAGGGTTTCGGTTGGCGTTGACAGAGAGATTATCAATTCTCCTGTTCGGCTACTATTTGGTTATTGTTCAGTTATTGTTTGGCGAGACTATCAATTTGTGTTACTGTTAACAAGATTACTGCTGCAACTCAAGAAGATTGTTCGGTTATTGTTTGGTTACTGTTCGGCTATTGTTTGGCCTGAGAGACTATCCATTTGTGTTACTGTTAACAAGATCACTGTTACAACTCAAGAGGATTTATTTATTGATTTTTGTGACATATTGCAATGACTGAGGGAACCCGTTCAGTGGAGCTAGCCTCTCCAAAGACTCACAGAGCAGTGTTACAGAAATTATTTCTTCATCCTCACGACTTGTGGATAAAAAACTTGATGGTACTAACTTTCCAATATGGAGAAAGACGGTCTTAATGACCCTTAGGAGCCAAGGGAAGGAGAAGCTCTTAAAGGATGACCCCCCAGATTATAAGTATGCAGTTTTCGATAGCTGGTTACAGGAGGACGCAAGGATTTTCTCCCAACTCCTTAATTCTATGAATAGAAAAGTCAAAGTATTGGTAAGCAACGCCAATACTGTCAAGGAATTATGGGACTCTCTGGATCTCTTATACTTCAACACCAATAACTTCTCTCACTTGTTTGATGTCTTAAAAGGCTTCTTCAAACTCAATCAACATGGGCAATCTCTCAACGATTACTTTGCTGAATTCAAGACCCTCTATGATGAGTTTACCACTCTTATGCCCTTGACCACTGATGTGAGGAAAATGCAGGAGCAACGGGAGCAGCTTGGTGTTATCTGGCTTCTTGCCGGCTTGGATCCTAAACTCTCATCCGCTCGCTCACAGGTCCTTGCCAATCCTGAGATTCATACAATCTCAGATTCGTTTCGACAAGTTTTACGGGTTACTCGTGAGGACACCACCCGAGCTCCATTATCTGACCCATCTGATAAATCTGCTCTCGTGACTACTACTGGCGGTCGTGGGTGAGGAGGCAGATGTGGTGGTCGTGGTTCTAGCCGTGATGGTGGGCGTGATACGAGAATGTGTCACCACTGTGGAGCTACATGTCATATTCAAAGAAACTGCTGGAAGTTAAACGGCCAACCAGGATCTGGGTCGTCTTATATTGCTAATACTACCACTGACTCGGTAATAGTCCACCAACCAGAAAAGAAGGTTGTAGAGATGGTGGATGAGAAATATGCACGCTTTACTCAGTTTCAGCTAACTGATTCACGACCACAGCCCACAGCCACTTTTGGTCGGACAGGTAACCCTGCAGCATTCGATGCCACTTCTACTCCTACCTAAGTCATCGACTCTGGTGCATCCAACCACATGACTGGTACTGCATGTAATTTATCTTCTTATCAGCCATTTGGTAACTCCACTTCAGTCACTGTGGCTAATGGATCATCTGTTCTGATTAAAGGTCGTGGTTCAATGAACCTTACACCTCTGCTTCCTCTCACTTCTATTCTGCACATCTCAAGTTCACCTTTCAATTTAATGTTTGTTAGCCAGATTACTAAGAATTTGCAATGCTCGGTCTTATTTTATCCTGATTATTGTGTGTTTCAGGATCTTACGACGAGAAAGACTATTAGTAGGGGTCGCGTGGAAAGAGTCTACATCTTGGATGAGATTCTTGGCCCTGTAGCTTGCTCTAGTATATCTACGTCTTATTTTGATGTTCATTGTCGTCTTGGTCATCCCTCAATGTCTAGTCTTAGAGTTTTATGTCCAAATTTGAAGTCTGTTTCCCCATTTAATTGTGAGTCGTGTCAGTTTGCAAAGCACCAGCACGTGCCATATTACCCGAAAATCAATAAAAAAAGCTAGTTTCCCTTTTGAGATTGTTCATTCAGATGTATGAGGTCCTTGTCCTGTGATTTCAACCTTGGGCTTTCGTTATTTTGTATCTTTGTGGATGATTATTCTAGAGTTACATTTTTATATTTAATGAAGCACAGGTCTGAATTATGTTCCATCTTTACATCATTCTGTGCGAAAGTGAAGACTCAATTTAATACTACCATCCGATGCCTGCACAGTGACAGCGGTGGAGAGTACTTTTCCAATCAGCTGTCCACATATCTTACACAGCACGGTATCATTCATCAGTCATCCTGCCCCGATACACCACAACAGAATGGTGTTGCAGAAAGAAAGAACCGTCACCTTCTCGAGGTGACTCGTGCCATTATGTTCCATATACAGGTTCCGAAGTAATTATGGAGTGAAGCTGTACTTACGGCCTATTACCTCATCAATCGGATGCCATCCACTGTTCTCCAAGGCCAGACCCCACACTCAGTCCTTTTTCCCAATCGGGGTCTCTTTTCCCTTCCACTTCGGGTCTTTAGTTGTGTATGTTGTATGTTATGTTCGTGACACTCGACCCTCCATTTCCAAATTAGATGCTCGAGCTTTGAAGTGTCTCTTCCTTGGGTATTCCCGAACTCAAAAGGGATATCGGTGTTATTCTCCTGATCTTAGTCGTTTTGTGGTGTCATGTGACGTTACCTTCATCGAGTCACAATCTTACTATCCGTCTTCTGTCCAGTCGAATCCTGCTCCATCCCCCGTGGATGCTGATTTCTTGTTATATCGTATTACTTCAGTGCAAACTCCAGCTCCTAGTCCAGGACCTCTACAAGATGGGGAGCCTACTCCCGCAGCCTGTACCGAGCCAGTCATCCCGTCACCGGATCCAAGCTCATCCTCTGCTGCAACTGTAAGTACTGCTCATATTGCTCGTCGTAAAAGTTATCGCCAATGTCGTGACAATCCTCTTCATGTGCAATCCTATAAGAGACTTTCTACTTCTACTCAGTGCTTGATTTCCATCCTAGATTCTGTGTCTCTTCCCAGGACAATACAAGAGGCAGTCACTGATTCTGGATGGCGTCGGGCTATGGAAAAAGAAATGGCAGCTTTGGAATATAATCAGACTTGGGAGCTCGTTCCCCTTCCTCCCAATAAGCACGCTATTGGCTACAAGTGGGTATACACTATTATAGTCAACCCTGATGGTTCGTTGGCCCGGTTGAAGGCTCACTTGGTGGCCAAGGATTATGCTCAGACTTATGGCGTGGATTACTTTGATACATTCTCGCCTGTGGCTAAGATGACGTCTGTACGCTTGCTCATTTCTTTAGCTGCTACCCGCGGGTGGCCCTTGCATCAGCTCGACGTTAAGAATGCTTTCTTACATGGAGATCTACAGAAGGAAGTTTATATGGAGCAACCTCTGGGGTTTGTTGCTCAGGGGGAGAATGGGAAAGTATGTCGCCTCAACCGCTCCCTTTATGGCCTTAACCAGTCATCGCGGGCTTGGTTTGGTCGATTCAGTTCAGTGATTCAGACGTTTGGCTTACACCAATAGGGGAAAGATCCGAGTATCTTTTACCGTCGGTCGGGACATGGATTTCTTATGCTAATTGTGTATGTTGATGACATTGTGATTACAGAAGATGACATTGCTGGGATCAGTAATCTGAAGGCCTTCCTACAGAACCAGTTCCAAACCAAAGATTTGGGGGCCCTAAAGTACTTTCTTGGCATGGAAGTAGCACAGAAGAAAGATGGTATCTTTTTCTCCCAACGGAAATATGTGTTTGACATCCTATCTGAGGCAGGGTTTTAGGGAAGCAGAGGCAGTGAGACTCCTATGGATCCGGGTCAAAAGTTGGGCAAAGACGATGATAGTGAGTTGTTCTTTCATCCAGACAGATATAGACGGCTAGTGAAAAAATTGAATTATCTCACCACCATGACACGTCCAGACATTGCATTTGTAGTAAGTGTGGTGAGTCAGTTCATGGAGTCTCCGAGAACAAATCATTGGCTAGCGATGCTTCGTATATTGAAATACTTGAAAACTAATCCTGGTAAATGACTGGTTTTCAAGAATCATGGACACCTCAACCTGGAGGGATATTCGGATGCAGATTGGGTAGGATCTCCTAGTGATAGGCGATCGACCTCAGGATACTCTATATTTCTTGGAGGGAATCTGATTTCTTGGAGAAGCAAGAAACAGAACGTTGTAGTAAGGTCAAGTGCTGAAGCCGAGTACCGAGTCATGGGAATGGCAACTACTGAGGTTATGTGGACACGACAGCTCCGAGAAGAGATTGGCATGTCTATGACGGAATCTACAAGGTTGTGGTGTGATAACCAGACAGCTATGCATATCACTAATAACCCAATATTTCACGAGATGACAAAGCATATTGAAGTTGACTGTCATTTTGTCCGTAAAAAGTGTCAGAAAGTCCCATTAGGATTTTGCTGTACACACCTTTGTAATTATTATATATATTGGACCTCTCCAATTGAGAGGTTAAGCCTTCTAATAATCTATTATTCTCTCTTTACTTTTACAAGTTACAACCAAAAAAATATATATGTTAATTCTTCCATACTCCACTGAATTTGAAGTAAGACGTAATCAATATAAATACCCCCTTTGAAGCAGGCAAAAAAATGAAAATCTTGCCAAACAATTTCAAATTCCGAGAAATAACCACCCAAATCAGCAACTCCTATATAATTTATCTTAGTTCTTCACACCCCACCGAATTCAAGCAAGACGTAATCAACATAGACACCCTTCCAAGTGGCAACCCAAAAAAATTGAAAATCTTGCAAGTTCACAACCAAAAATTCCAAGAAACAACTACCCTATTCAGAATTCTTAGTTCCAGCGAAAATAATTTGTTAAACAAAAATTCCAATACTGTACTGTGAAGAACAAATAAATAAGAACAGTAAAGAGAATTGTAAAACTAAAATTACAGATAAACCAAAGAATTGCAGAAGATCGAGGATAGTGTTGAACGCTATCTCCTTAAGACAGATTCGTCCCCCACACCAATACTAATGGGCTTCACGGACGTCTATCTCCCAAGATAGAATGAACAAACACCCAAAAGAGAAGCACTCTAATCTTCGGATACAGCGAACTAACTTGGTGATATGTACTCTCGGACTCTTAACTTGCAAACAATATGAATGCATATATAAGAAGGAATTAGATCCCAAAAATGGTGCAAAAAGATGAAATTATATAGCCTTGCAGGTGACTGCTCGGAACAGTCCTTGCACCTATTCGCAATAGGTTCCAACTTTTCGCCAACGGCACTCGAGAGCTCGACGAGTACCTAGCGAGCGCTCTACACTGGAATTCTAGGGGATGCCTTAGCGCTCAAGCGCTCCGCAAACGCCCTATTCTTGAATGAATTCCGCGCGGTTAACGCTCAAGCGCTCCGCATTCGCCCCGCGAGCGCCATATTCAGGAATATGACCATTAGGTTTAACGGCTAGTATTATTTAAATAAATTTTCTCAAAAAAATATAAGCTACTCGAATTCAGCACAACCCAGGACCCAAGCCCGACATGACCGGCCAGTCGGTCAGACGAGCGGGCAACGGTGGCACACGCGTGTGTGTAATTTAGGTTGAACCCACCCTTAAGTAGGTCGCCCTCCGTCGACAAAACTGGATACCCCCAAGAAACCCTCCCCTTAGTCCAAATCTAGCTTATATATACCCACAAAATTCCACGTGAACTTCCAATGTAGAATTGAAGATGGTTACTACCATTGAAACCCATTAAACCCATGTTTAAGTAGTGACTTTGAACATCGATTTCTCATTCACCTCTTGTCAAATTTTAACAACTAAATATACGCTGTTCATCTCCTTGCAAAGGAAAATGCGTACCACCCCGGACCCAACTCAAAAGACGTATGGGTCTCATATTTATTTTGGCCCAATGTTTGCCAAAAATAAGAAATTAAAATCTAAATTTTTTTAACAATCCCCTACATGAATGAGAAATGTCTATAAAACTAATGCAAATGCGAATACACAAAAGAAAGTACAAGCGAAAATCTCTTGTATCGAGATAGGTAGCTTGTGGCTTTGAACCTCCCCTTGTGAAAGTCTATCGGATTTACTGGCTAATCAATGAATATGATGTCCTGCAACATTCAGCCGTTTGTGTAAATCAAGACAATAGAAATTCACACAAGATCTTTCCAAACATCATTTGGTTCTCATGATTGTGCTCATTTAGGTTCTGAACAAACTAGGCTTTCATGAGTGCTCTAGAGAAATGTAGCCTTATTATTCTCATAGAACTGGCCCATTTCACACTCACATAAGTGATTTCTTTATAAGAGTATCCTACAATACTCCACTTGAGTTTTCAAGATATAAGAATCATTAAAAACTTAACTTATCCTAAACTCGCTGTAGATATCACAGTGTCATCCTAGAAATGGGTAGAAGGGATTACCTTTGCAATGATCCTCATGAGTCATTCACAACTTAGTTGTCTCTTTGAACCTAGATCTTAGATTCTCCAGTCAGTTAGGTTGGGTGTCCATTTTGATGAATCTTTAAGTTATAGACTTTAAACCCATTCCTCTCGATGATCGACTAACTTTCTCTCTAGTTAAACCGTTGGTTAGCAAATCCGCAATATTATCCTATGACTTTATGTAGTATATTGTGATAACTCCATTAGAGAGTAGTTGTTCGATGGTATTGTGTCTTTGACGAATATGCCGAGACTTACCATACATATTACTTTGTGCCCTGCCAATTGCCGATTGGCTATCGTAATAAATACAAAGCACAGGTTTTGACTACATTAGAACGTCCTCTAGGAATTAGCAAAGTAATTCTGCTTCTTCCCCTACTTTACCCAAAGCAATAAATTCAACTCTCATTGTGTGAATCTAGCGATACACGTTTGCTTGGAAGATTTTCAAAGACACTGCCGCACCACCCAGAGAAAAGACATCCACTCGTGAATTTTGAGTCTTTGATATCAGATATCAAATTCGCGTCGCAGAACCTTCTATCACACCTAGATATCTCGTATGGTGCAATCCATAGTTAGGGGTGTATCTCAAATATTTTAGTACCCTAAATATTGTCATCCAGTGATTTATTCATAGGTTACTAGAATATCTACTCAATTTATTGGCAACACAAGCAATGGCCAGACTAGTACAATTAGTCACATACATTAAACTGCCAATAATTCGGGAATACTCTAATTGAGATGTGCCATTTCCTGTATTCTTTGATAAGTGGAGATTTATGTCTACAAGTGTTCTCGCTGGACGATTATCATATTTCTTAAATTTTTCAAAAATTTTCTCAATATAATAAGACTGAGACAACACATATTCTTCAGATGATCTAGAAATTTTAATTCCTAATATAACATCTGCAACACCGAGATTTTTCATGTCAAACTTACTGTTTAACATTTTCTTGGTAGCTTTAATCATATCATGATTACTACCAATAATAAACATATCATCAACATAGAGACACACAATGACATATCCTCTTTTGTATCTTTGAAATAGACACATTTGTCACATTCATTTATTCTGAATCCATTTGACATCATTACGTTGTTAAATTTCTCATGTCATTGCTTTGGTGCTTGCTTGAGACCGTACAAAGATCTAACAAGCTTACACACTTTCTTTTCTTGCCTTGGAACCACAAACCCTTCTAGTTGTTCCATATATATTTTCTCATTCAATTCTCCATTTAAAAATGTTGTTTTAACATCCATTTGATGTATTTCAAAGTTATACAAGGCTGCTATAGTAATTAACATTTGAATTGATATTATTCTTGTAACTGGAGAATATGTATCAAAATAGTCCACTCCTTTATTTTGCTTGTATCCTTTGACGACAAGTCTTGTTTTGTATCTGTCTATTAAACCATCTGCTTTCATTTTTCTCTTGAATATCCATTTAAATCTCAGAAGTTTATTACCCAGTGGAAGATCCACCGATTCCCAAGTATGATTTTGCATGATAGATTCAATTTCACTATTGACAGCCTCCTTCCAATAAAGTGTTTCAGGTGTGGACATAGCTTCCTGAAAGCTTTGGGGCTCATTTTCTAACAAATAAGTTAAACAATCCGAACCAAAGGATTTCAAAGTTCTGACCATTTTACTGCGCCTAGGTTCATCTTTATTTCCTTCTTGGTTTTGACTACTACTTGTTGCAATGTCATAAGTCCTTTAAAGAGGACTTGATCCTCATATAAAATTACACGGAAAAACATGTTCAAAGAACCATACATTTCTAGATTCAATAATAGGAACAAGGACTGCCACATTAGCCAAACACCCCTACACTTTTAAGAATTTGTACGAAGGTTTACGATCTTTCCACAATTCATATGGCGTTTTATTTGTTTTTCTTGTGGAGGTAACTTATTGAGAATATAATTTGCAGAAAGCAATGCTTCCCCCCACAAGTTCTAAGGTAAACCAGAACTTATCAATATGGCATTCATCATTTCTTTTGAAATTCAATTTTTCCATTCAGCAATACTATTTTGCTAAGGTGAATAAGGTGTCGAAATTTGGAGTATAATACCATATTGTGAACAAAACTCACTAAATAGTGATTCATATTCACTACCTCTATCACTTTCAAAAATCTTTATTTTCTTGCCAAGTTAATTCTCAATATCATTTTTATACTGTATAAACATGGATAATGCCTCATCTTTACTTCTCAATAAGTAAAGATAACAATATTTATTGTAATCATCTATGAACGCAATAAAATAATTTTTACTGCCTCTGGTTTACACAAACTTTAAGTCACAAATGTCACTGTGAATTAATTCAAGGGGTTGGTAATCCTTTCAACTGAATGGAAAGACTAACAAGTTTTGCTTTCACAAAAATTTTACATTTATGATTTGGATCAATGTGAAATTTATGTAAATAATCATTGTTAACCAACTTACGTAAGGTATCATAGTTAACATGACCTACCCTACCATACCACACATTAGATAACTCAAACATATAAACAGAAGAAATAGTTATCTTATTCATAGTAGGGAATACAATCATTAGATTCAATTTAAAGAACCCATCGTTCACATACCCTTTCCCCACAAACATCCCAGTCTTTGTGAGAATAACCTTATCTGACTCAAAAACTAGCCTGAAACCCCTCTTACTCAATAATGACCCAGAAACTAAGCTCTTCTGGATGTTCAGGTCAGGACATGCAGTACATCATTGAGTGTTAGTTCCTTACCAAACGTCATCTTCAGAATCACCTTCCCTTGGCCTTCAACCTTAGAGGTCGAAGAATTTTCCATAAAGAGTTGTTCTCCATTCTCCACCGGCTGATAGGTTGTGAACATTTTTTTGTCTGAACACACGTGACAAATAGCCCCAGTATCTACCCACCATTTTGTCAGATTGCCAACCAAGTTCACTTCAGGCACTACTGCAGAAAGGCTGATTTCTGACACGCCGCATGACAGATTCTCAACTTCTGTCATGTTGACGTGGGCAGTTTTTTGCTTCTTGCTGGGATTCTTTTGACTCTTACGTTTGCGGCAGTCTTTAACCAAATGTTCTGGCTTGTCACACGTAGCATTTGCCATTGAATTTCTTTGTGTCACCGCCTTTGGAACTATATGCAGAGAACTTCATTTTCTTGTTGTTGGATTTCTAACCTTGTTCCACCACGTTCGCCATGGACTCCATAAAGGGATTTCCTACTCTTTTGTCGGAGACCCTGTTGTCTTCCTCAATCTTTAGTCTCACAATCAAATCTTCAAGTCTCATATCCTTGCATTTGCATTTGTCTTAGAATCCACCATCTTGAAGTCTAGAAATCTGCCGACAACAAACTTCTTCATTCCGGCATTTTCCGTTTTGTACTTTTTATCCACAGCCCTTTCGCTGTCTGGGTTGGACTATACACATTATATAATGTGTTATTTAACCCATTAAGGATATAATTCAGATAAAGAAAGTCAGCATGCTTCCACAGTGGCAACAACTTGCCGATCTGTCTCATTCTCTTTCAGAGTAGGCGAGTCTTCATTAAGAAATTTCACCAAATTTAGAGTCGTGATATAAAACATCTTCTGTTCCCATCTCTTGAAATCAGAACCGTTAAATTTTTTCAGCCTCTCCTCGTGATTCACAGGTACAGTAGGAACAGCCATTAGTGCAACAGGAGCACTGGCAAGAGCAGTGGCTATTGTTAGTAGCTTATTATTATTATATTATTATTATGTTATTATTATCCGGCGTATGTGGGTGTATGATTGTAATAGTGTTCTCTAAGTTTATTATAAATAAGAACTCGCATACCCATTAGGGTACAGTTTTTCATTATTCTTAACATAGTATCAGAGCCATAGTAAAACCCTCGCCTCCACGAAACCCTAACCCTAGCCTCCCTCCTCCACCAGCCACCAGCTACCCTCCACCAGCCACGATAACAACCATAAAACCCTAAACCAGTCACCTCCAGTGCCGCCGACCACCCAAGCTGCCACCTCCAGTGCCGGCACCCACCAACACCCATCGCCACACCTTATCCAGCCACCGCCGCACATCCCAAACCCTAGCCGCACCTCTGACAACCTCCATTAGCCACCGTCGCACCTCCCAAACCCTAGCCGCACCTCTAACAACCTCCATTAGCCACCGCCGCACCTCCCAAAACCCTCATCGCACCACCAAACACTGTCGCACATCCCAAACCCGTGCCGACAACCAACGACGCACCACCACCGACCACGTTAGCCCTTCATTGACCACAGACGACCCTTCTACAGCCCTCGACAGCCTCCCTCCAGCACTGGCGACCCTGTTTCTCCCTCATTCCAGCGTCGGCGACCCCTGCTCTCTCTTTCCGACGCTGACAACCCCTGTTCTACCTATTTCCAGCACCAACGGCCTCTGTTCTCTCACTTTCCAGCGTCGAGTCGCTTTTCCGGCGACTTTTCCTTTTTCGGCGACCGATAACTGTTCCGACGACTGTGTGATTCGTCGGTTGAGGGTCTTTCACCGACTACTGGTTTGAGGGTCTAAGGGCTACTGCAGTCGTTCTTATTTTATGGAGATGAGTTGATGGTGT